>PVJO010004402.1:0-110192 GCA_004026905.1 Hystrix cristata
AAAAAGCATAGAAACTGACCCTTAAAAGGCCACATTCTCAGCTCCGAGCCTTCACGCTGAGGCAGAAAGGCCCCCTCTCTGCATCCCCGCTGTCTTCAGTCCACGGGGCTAGAGCTCCCACTCCCGGCACCCCGCCTCGTATTACATGTGGCGCAAATGTGTGCCTTTCAGATTACCACTATGGAGAGCAACCTGAAGACGATTGAGGAGGAGAACAAGGTCATCGAACAGCAGAACGAGTCCCTCCTGCACGAGCTGGCCAACCTGAGCCAGTCCCTGATCCACAGTCTGGCCAACATCCAGCTGCCCCACATGGTAAGTGACTGAGCACACAGCACCAGGGCCTCGAGCCGCCACGGTTCACATCATGGCGCACGTGTCTTTGTATCGTTGTCCCATGGTTTTTCCGGTCTTTGGATGTTCTCGGGTACCACCCCAAAGCCATAACATTAACTGCTAGACTCCCATAAAGTTAAGTGTGCCCTGATTAGGCGACACGGCAGGATGCTATGATACTGTTTGATGCTTTTGTGAATATACTATGAAGAAAATAAAAGTTGTATATGAACTACTATTTAATATCTCGTAGGATCCAATCAATGAACAAAATTTTGATGCTTACGTGACTACTTTGACGGAAATGTATACAAATCAAGACCGTTATCAGAGTCCAGAAAATAAAGCCCTACTGGAAAATATAAAGCAGGCTGTGAGAGGAATTCAGGTCTGAACAGCTGCTCTAGCGATGAAAATCATGCTTAAAAAAAGGATGCCTCTTGCTTTTTGCTGCTGTAATTTACCAGAAAGTGTTCTATATTTATTTCTGTTGAAACAGTGTTATGCTTACAAGACTTCATAATGATTTTATGTCTTGCTTTAAAAATAGTACCTGCAGAATAGTTTTTTGAATACATTCACATTTTGTACGTTTTCATACGAGCTGACATAGTGTGATATGCCATGTAATGTTTATAGCTGCTGCTGTGTGCACATCTGGGGGTATATATATTTCTGAAGAGGTAAGCTGATCAAAATAAATAGAGTGTAAATTCTTTTTAATGCTTTAGTGACGAAATGTTTTAGTATTTTGAACTGAAATGGACATAAAAGAAAAAGATTTAAAAAGAAAAAAAAACAGCTTTGAATGATCACGGGGTGGCCTCCGGGCCACTTTGACACATTATCGTTTACCTCATGTTGGAGGACTTTATGGAACTTAGGAAATACATTTCGTGTGCATATTGTTTCATAGCGAGAATTGGTTGCAAAAAAATGCTTTATTTTTGAACAATGCTTGGAAATATTATGTGATTTTTTTTGTTTGTTTGTTTTAGGAGGATGGTGTATGGTGGGGGCAATAAATGAGGTTTTTTGCATTCCAAGGAAATGGCTTATGGATTAACTGTAAGAAATGAAATAAGTAATTTATTGTAAGACAACATCAAGCCATGGAAACTTGGCAGAAGATTCAAAGCAGCTTAAACAGCACTTTTAAATTAACTCCTAAACATTACATGGTGTGACTATGGAGACTTCCGTTAAGACAGAGCTTGTCAGAGGTGGACAACACGAAGATTTCCTTTTGCATTTTCAGTAAACCTTGGAACAACCTTCTCTTATCTTCTGCTAGAGTCCCGTGCCCCTCTGAACTGTTACCGCAATGTAGTTCACCTAAAAGAAGTTGTGTTTCCAATTTGAGCGAAAAGATCACTTAAGAGCATTTATTTCCCCTTTACACTTAAAAAAAAATCATTATTATTGTTGTTATTTCACATTCGAGGGAAAAAGGCTAGTGGCTTGTGAGCATTCTGGTGACTGGACTGGATTTTCCGCGGGACGGGTAGGAGGCCTCGCAGTAAGCGCGCTCCCCTCCTCTCCCACCGCAGCTGACTGACATTGCATAAGCTTTGGTCCCATCCAGAGCTCTCTGAAAACATCGGTTTCTGTTCTACCCTCCACTCGGTCCAGTTGACCACACAGCGTTCGATAGCCTTGTTTGGTTTCGTGACCTATTCTAAGAATGAATGCAATCAGATTTTAAAAAGAACTAAATATACTTCGGCACTTTTTTTGCTTTAAACTAGATCATCTTAGACTTGTTTATACCTTGAGGATTTGATGGTTTTATTCCAAATGACTGCACTATCTGTATGCATAAGACCACTTTTGATTGCTACGTTTGCCCTCTGAGTAGTCCTTTGACAAATGTGTTGTGTTTCCTGATGTTGACTTAATTTCTTTTAGTAGCATCTCTCCCTTCCATGTCTTGATGTTATGCAGGAAGTACAAAAGTACTTTAAAATTTTGTTATGAAATAAAAAAAAAAGATGGGTTTTGTAAAAATAAAAAAAAAATATTTTTAGCAGAACAGGACTTACAGGGTCATTGTTCACACAATGTGCCAGTCGACTATTTGCACTTACCTTGTCCTACATATCCGTACGGAGGTGTGCAATTCCTGTGTCAGTGGCCTGGTGGCCCTGACCCTGGGTGGATTATAGAGAAGGCCCTCACGGCTGACCCAGCATGGTTGCTAAGGGAGACTACAGGGATCTCACTACAAATATTCTGATACAATACTCAACCTCGGTATATATATATATGTATAAATATATGTATATCCCAGCGGCACTTTATACTGCTCACTGTACAAAAGCTTACAGTTTTCCACGAGGACTTTAATAACTAGCTGGGAAAAAAAAAAAAGATTATGTAATTACTTTGGGGCTCTGCAGTACTGTCTCTGTACAGCGCCCCCTTTCTGTTGCGCGATTAGTTGTAGCTGCCACGCTCAGAATTGCCTTTTTGAAAGCTGAAGCAAGGTGCTTACTGTGTCACCTATTGCCATATACACGGTCCCCGGCGCTCGCCCCGCCTCGGGAGGGCCCCTGTTCATAGCGGCATATGCATTTCCCCACCGCGTCTGTCTGCAGCTTCCTGGCCAATGTAGTAATGCTTTTAGTAGAGTAATAGGTAGTATCAGTTTGGATTCTTATTGTTATCACCTATGTACAATGGAAAGGGATTCTAAGCACAAATTTGCTGCTCATGTAACGTTGGTACATAATATCAAATCAAAAGTTATCTGTGACTATTATATAGGGATCACAAAAGTGTCACATGTTAGAATGCTGACCTTTCATATGGAATTATTGTGACTCATCAGAGCTTATTTATTATAACTTATTGTTCATATTCATTTCTAAGTTAATTTAAGTAATCATTTATTAAGACAGAATTTTGTATAAACTATTTATTGTGCTCTCTGTGGAACTGAAGTTTGATTTATTTTTGTACTACACGGCATGGGTTTGTTGACACTTTAATTTTGCTATAAATGTGTGGAATCACAAGTTGCTGTGATACTTCATTTTTAAATTGTGAACTTTGTACAAACTTTGTCATGCTGGATGTGAACACATCTTACTCTAAATAAAAAGGTGTTGCCACGTTTGTAGCACGAAGGATCTTGAGCCGGGTCTGCGTTTTCAATGAAGCCTGGGTCGCTATCTGGGGCCCCCAGTGTCTGTCTGTCTGTCTGTCTGTCTGTCTGTCTCTCTCTCTCTCTCTCTCCTTCTCTCTCCTTTTTGATGCTGGGGACGGAACCCAGGGCTTCATGCTTGACAGACAAGCACTCACCACTGAGCTTGTGCCACAATCCATTACTCATCACTTTTGTTTTCATATTTTTAGAGGTTAGACTCTCAACTATGAGGTATGGTTTTTAAACTTGGTGAGTAGTTTGGCATCTTGCCCCCCATGCCCTGCTTTTTGGAAAGGTCATTTTGCCAAGGGTCTGTTGTACCTGCTTCCTCCCAGGGTGGGAGTGAACACAGATCTGTGCTTGTAGGTGTCTCCCCAGAACAGGACGTTCTGTTGCTGACCACAGTGCTGCAGCCTCGCTGGAAACATGTCCTTGTTACTGAGCGCGTGTCACATCCAGGGCTCCCAGCTGAGCCAATAGCATCATTCACGGGTCCTCGCTTACCTGGATCCCGCCTGCATCACACATTGCGTTCAGCACCTGCCGTCGCCCCTTTCACACTCATTCTCTGGTGGTTCCTCAGCCTTCCGGGCCCCAGAATGCAGACGGTGTCCAAAGGCCCAGACCAGCTGTTTTGCAAAATGTCCCCAGATTGACTTGTGCTATTGCCACCTCCTGACTGATTCAGTTTAAATGGGCGATGCATCCTCCTCCGGGTCCCACTTCAGAGGTACATGATGTCACATGGCCCTATTGTTGCTTAGCTGGGTCTTTTAAAATAATGCATGGTTATTTCCACAGGATCAGCAAGGATCTGAACATTGAAGTGACCCATGAGTTAAATCAACCTTCAGAATGACTCAACAACAAAGGACCCAGTTTCCCATCACCTCGGTTCAGAGAATTCCAGGTTTAAAACTCTAAAACATCCTCCTATAAAAGATGCAGTTCCCCACATATAAAATTTGAAGCAGAGACCCCATAATAATTTTTCTTTTCTTTTCTTTTCTTTTCTTTTCTTTTCTTTTCTTTCTTTCTTTTTTCGTTTTGTTTTGTTTTGTTCTTTTTTAGACAGGGTGTTGCTATGTTGTTCAGGCTGCCACAACTCATTATGTAGCCTGGCTGGCCTCAAACTCCTGGTAATCCTCTTGCCTCAGCCTCGCCTGCCCATAACCTTTCTTAAATTCTAAAATTTATTCCTGGTGGTGCCTTCTGCTTCAAGATTCAAAGTCAACCATGAGTGCCTCTGGCAAGCTAGTGTGTCTGACAACCACACATCTCTGCACTGCTTCCCGGAGCAATGTTAACAAAGCCCTTAGTGGATTTCCAGTGCTAACAGAGGTGAGGGGTGGTGCAGCCTGAGGATCCCATCCCTTCACTTTCATCCACCCTCAGGAACTAATAAAGTCAGTGCAAGATGGCTGCTGCTGGGGACTCATTTCTGCAATCTGACTATTAAAAGCCATCTCCCCCCAGAGGCCACGTGCCTCTGCAGCGATATGAACATTTTTAAAGCGGTTTAACTAACGTCAGATATCATAGAAAAGTTCCAAGTATTGATACAATAATTCACCGTGTTTATCCAAAAAGCATCAAAAGAATTGTAAATGCACAAAAATAAATAAAACCAGCCCTAAGATCCAATTAAAGAAGAATGAATAATTCATTTAAAAATGCACTTTGTAGAATACAGTGGAAGTATTAAAATGATGCTTACTTAGAAAGACCACAGTCAGATGATCACGGTGGGATCAGTGAACAGTGGACACCAAGCAGCGGATGTGTACTTCTCCGGGAGCAGGGCAGACATGCGCTCCTATAGGGAGGAGAACGGTCACACTTTCCTCACCATGGAGAGAGAAAGCAATCTTTAAAAACATGAGGAGCTTGGCAGGCTGGCTGTGGGGCACATTCTGGTGCCAATGCTGTTACCAGCAGCTTCTGCATCTCCTCCAGTCCCCCACCAGGCGTTAGAACAGAATCTCAAGGACCAGGACCCAGGGGCAAGGAAGGGAGTAGTGTAGACACCACACAGGACATAGAGCGGCCTCCAGATGCAGGCAGCAGGTCCCAGCCAGTCTACCCATGGCCACTCCACAAGAGGGCCCGCCAGATGGTGCAGCCTGGCCTCGCCTCCTCCCAGAAAGCCCAATTATCAGGAAGGAAGGCAACATCCTCTTCCATGGCTCTGACTGGAAGTTGTCCTTCCACGCAGTCCTTAGCACGGGTCGTGTGGTCTCTCAGACTCCTGCAAATGTCCTCTTTCCCAGCATAGCTCACTTGAGGCCACTCCTGCTCAAGGGAGACAGGCAGGCAGGGATGGTCCCAACAGCAGGACATACCTCCTGCTTCGTCCATGTTGGGATGCAGGTTTTCAACACAGCACAATGACCAGGAACTCAGAATCTTAAACAAAAGGGAATTATTTCTTTTTGGTTTTGGTTTTGGTTTTTTGAGATGTCTCCCTGTGGCTGGCCTCGAACCCCTATGTAGCCCAGGTTGGCCTTGAGCTCATGGCAATCCTCCTGCCTTGAACTTCTGAGTAGTGTGACAAAAAAGCAATTTAAATATGTATCAAGGAAGATATTCCAGTGCGAGACTTTCAAGAAGGAAAAGAAGAGAGGACAAGAAAGAAGGAGGAGAAGAAAGAGGAAGAAGAGGAGGAAGAGAACAAGAAGCAGCAGAAAGAGGAGGACAAGAAGAAAAAGGAGAAAGAGGAGGAGAGGAAGAGGAAGAGGAAGAAGGAGAAGAAACAAACAAAAAAACTATTTCGAACCAAAGAAGGTAATGCCATTTAAAATTCTAGTGGCTGCCTTTACTGGTCAATGAGGCTGATTTTGGCAATGTGACTTAGAGGTCAGGAGTTTAGAAATGTGAAGTCAAAGCCACTTACACGTAGAAGACCTAAATTCTTTTTTCCAAAAGAAGCCTGTATCCATTGCCCTAATTATCGTGAAGAAACATTCAATTTGCCAGAGAAGTCCAGACTGGCAGGGCAGACACTGCTATTGACCTTGGCTCTGTGTGGTTCCAGCCCGTGGACATGGGGGAGCGTTTTTAGCACTCCGATCAGTCCTGAGACACATTCTTCTCATCCCACACAGCAGAGTTCTGAGGTTCTCGGGGTCAATCTGTCCAAACTCCGGAAGCTGGCAGTTGTTGGAGGGGTTTGGAAGCACTTCAGCAGCTCCGCTGATCCCCTTCGGACCCGGCTGGCCCCAGCGTCTGTGGCGGGGATGCCGGGGTGGCATCTGGTGCTGAGGGAGGGAACCCATGTTCCCCACCCGCCATCCGGGGCTGGCTCCTCGGGTTTCGTCTCCCAGCCGGAGCCGCGCCTTCGAAGCCGGGGCTCGGAACTCTCGCCACTCGGTACTGTGTGGACCTTGAGAAACTCTTTTGAAGTCGTATCGAATTTTCAGAGGAGATCCTGGAACTTCTCATAAAACAAACTCCTGCGTCTTTCCGTGGGGTCTGGAAAACACACCCACGCTGCAGTCTCATCGGTTCTGCGATGTCCTGCTGGACATTCCTTGGCTGCTCGGGGAATTCTGCAGGTAACGGGACACGTCTTTACCAGGATATGTGTAAAAGCTCCTAACCAAGGAGGAGCGGCTTGCCAAGGGTGTGCTGGCAACTGCTGAGTCAGGAAGATGCCAGCTGCAGCAGGTGTTGGCCACCGGGTCCGCGGTATGGCGCCTAAGGCGATTCGCCTGTTACACAGGGTTATAGGAACTTTGGTGGGAGCTTGTGATGATTTTCACCTGTTAGCCAAGCCCTCGCCCACCATCAGACCGTGTACATTGGCGCTTGGAGCCCGAGTGAGCCTGCTGACCCAGTAGATGGTGGGAGCTATAAAGTACTCTAGCTCCCACCCAGCTGAAGGGCTGTCACACAGCAAGCACATCAGTATGCACCGAGCTTCCACACGACTTCCAGCTGAGGCAGTTTTGTACTTTATGAAAATAGTTCACTTTGGCCAGGCATGGTGGTGCACACCTGTAATCCTAGTAGTCAAAAGGCTGAGGCGGGAGAATTGCTGCAAGTTGGAGGCCTACTGAGTGAGTTCATGGTCAGCCTGGATTACACAGGTCTCAAAACACCACCAAACAAAAAGGAAGGGGGAGAAGAAGAAGATCAGAGTGAAAGCAGGCCATGAAAAGGCTCACAGTGGCCCCAAGGATAAGGGACAAGGGACTTGAGTATCCAGAAATTCCAGGTCAGCCTCCCTCTCACGCAGTTCGCCATTGAGACAGTTGTCCTATCTAAACCTTACCTGGCCTTGTGCCAGATTTAAACTCCTGTGGAAAGACTCACTTGGCTTCACACCAGATGCAAATGAAGGAGTGAAAACAGCATCTTCTGATTGGTCCTTCAAACAGCTTCAAATGAAGTCTGGAAGGTAGCACTTTTCTGATTGGCCCGTGGTGCTCACCTGGAGGACATCATTTTGGCACATATCCTTTCTTTTTAGGAAGCATCTTCCTCAGCCTACTAGCCATGGGCGCCTGGCTCATTGAGAATGGTAGATTAATAGTGTCTTCTTCTCCTATCTTCTTTCTCTCCTTCCCCCTTCCCTCCTTTAAGTGAACCCTCTAAACATCAGTTTCCTCATCTTCAAAAGAGGGTAATAACAGTGGCTTCACGGGTTGCTGTAAGGACTAGAAAATAGTGTGTGCTCACGGGCAGCTGTGGGGTCACATGATAGGGCGGTGGCCAGGGGCCCAGTGGGCATGGCTCCCTCGGGGGCAGGGAGCTAGACAGCAATGAGTGATTTCTCTGCGTCTCTGGGGATGACCAGAACTCAGGGGAGACATAATTCACCAAGAGAACATCTTCTCATGTACTCATCTTGCCTCTTCGCATGAATCTACAAACAACTGAAGAATATCAACTGGTACAATTGGCACCTGAAAGAAATGTTTACTGTGGGCACAATGACTGGATGTGGGGTGGATAAAAGGACTCCCATCTTGGGGAAACAGAAGTATCTCACCTAAGTCTCATCCTCAAACAACTCACCCAGGACCTGCAGATGTGAGGCCTCTAGAGGACAGATGAGGAGGCGATGTAGAAGAGTCTGGGAGCCCATTTAGCTTAGAGTAGGAATGTCATGACTAAAACACAAGTTCTTCAGGGCTCAGTCATGGTCCAGTGCTGTGCAAATGGCAGCTATGCCCTTCAGGGGTCTCCTGAGAAAGAGAACCAACAGGATGGGCAGATGGAGGGGTGGATGGCTATATAGGTGGGTGGATAGGCAGACAATGGAAGGGTGGACAGCTGGACGGATGAAAGGATGGATGGATGGATGGATGGATGGTGGGTGAATGGATTTATGTTAAAGAAGTAGGTTGTGTGATTACAGGCCTGGTAAATCTGGCTTCCAAGGAAGGCCAGCAGGCTCAGCCAGGAGCTGTTGCTGTAGTCTTGAAGCATAATCTCAATTTTTACTCCTAAGGTCTCAACTGATTGGGTAAGATCCACCAAAACGATTCAGGGTGGTCTCCTTTACTTAAAATCCACTGGTTAAACTGGGCATGGTGGTTCACTCCTGTCATCCCAGCACTCAGACTGAGGCAGGAGGATTGCCTCGAATTTGGAGCTAGCCTGGGCTATATAGTGGGCTCAAGACCAGCCTGAACTATGTGGCAAGATCCTGTCTCAAAAAAAAAAAAAAAAAAGTTCACTGGTTATAGAGATTAACCACACCTACAACATACCTTCAGAGAAACACCTAGATTGCAGATGGATCGAATCCCTGGGTGCTGTAGCCCAGCCAAGTAGACACATAAAACCATCACGGCTGGCCTAGGACATGGCTCTTAAACTAAAAAGAGACACTAAGGAGTCATGATGCCCTGAAATGACTCCAGTGTGCTGGTGGCTGGGGAGTCTAAGGGTGTCTCACTGCAGGTGAGCAAGGCTGGACCAGACACTAGGTACCAGCAGCGGGGAGACCTGGGCGACCCTCCGGCAGTTCCCCCCAAGGTGACGTGAGGACTTTGTGCTGGTGAATGATGACCTGTGGCCTACGGCGCCCAATGAAACACCCACACCCAGCACTACCCTTAGCACTCTACCAAGAAGGTCATTAAACATCATGACCATTATTGTGGTTTTTCTAATGATTCTAAAACCTAGAAAGACATAAAGTAGAAACACTGAAATCTTGTCTGTTTCCAAGGTTCCCTTGAGGTAGCAATAAGAAGAAAGAAAGATAGGTAGAAAGTAGACAAGGAAAATCATTAATTGTACTTTTGAAAAGACTGCAACTTCTGAGATGTGATCAAAATGACCCCAGGCCTTCCCTGGGTTCACTTAGGCTCCTTTTCCTCCAGACACATCACAGCCGAAATTCCTCAGGAATACTTACGCCTATAAAGTGGCTTAGTTGAGAAAGTTAAGAGCAGGAACCTGATTCTAAGATAAAGGAACAGGCTGAGAGAATTCAAAAAATGCTTAAATTACCCACCTAAAAAAAAAAAGGCAGCCCGTCATGGTGGCACAGGCCTGCAGTTCCAGCACTCAGGAGGCTGAGACTGGAAGATTGCTGCAGGTTCGAGGCCAACCTGGATTACATTGTGAGATGCTCTCTCAAACAAACAGCTCTTATCTATGAAATGGGTCTGCGTGGGCCACCTTTTCCTGCAGTTTCTGCCCCCTCAAGAGAAGCATAAATGTTCCCAGTTCCAGGAAATAGTTTCTTTCTCTCTCTCTCTCTCTCTCTCTCCCTCTTTCTGTCTCCCTCTCTTCCTCCTTCTCCTTGGCCCCTGCTCTAATTCTTTGAGTGTGTACTTTGAAATTTCTGCCCAATAAACCCCTTTATGCCTCTTTCTGATGTGTCCTGAAAATTCTTTCTCCTTGACGAGCCAGCGAACCTGCAGGCTCCCTCTGTGGTTCGGGAGGGTTAGGTGCCTTATCTCTGCTTTGCAGGCCTCAGACTGCCAGTGACATTTCTCTTGGTGAGCCGGCCCCAGGAGGGAAAAGAGGCACCAGGATCATGACTTCGGTAAGTCCGGCCAAAGGTGTTTTTTTTTCTTCCCACTTCCCCCACCACTTTCTCCTCTGATGTATAGCTTTTTTTTTCCTTTTCTTGCTCCCTCTTTTCAAACCTTTGCAACCTTAGAGGTTCTTGAGCTTTTTTGTTTTCTGCTTTTGCTGTTTTCTTTTTCTTTTTCAGCAGTCAGAGGCTCCCAGTTCCTGGAAAAGTGAGGGCTCAGATACAAATGCACCAAAGACAAAAGGCGCTTGACTCTCTTTAACCAGAAGTGGAAAGAGGTGTCAGAAGGGTCCTCTGGTGATGAGCGGCGGCCTCGTTAGCCATTCCCTCGGGTCAGCACAGCCCGGTCCTGGGTCAGAGGGAGCGAAAATTTGCTCACCAGGGAGACACCTAAGGGTAGATACATTCAGTGCCTTCAGTGGCGTCTCCGGGAAACCCTTCCTGAGTCGCTGCAGAAGGTCCCTGCCTCTCTGGCCAGCGGCCCCACGAGGGGCGGGAGGGGACACTCATGTTCCCTACACTTTCTGCCAGTGCACTGAGGGGGAGGGATAGATGGCAACTCCATGGTTTTATTACTGGATGGGGGGTCTTGTCCAGGATCTTAATACCCTAAACAGAGAGCTGAACAGGACTCCCGCAGAGCAGCAGCAGGATCAAGCATTTATATAAAAAAGAAAAAAGACAAGATCCCCTCCATAGGTTGAGAGCAGGCCTGTGAGAAGAGCTTGGGGCACCAAAGAGGCTTACTGCTAAGGGGGGTTGGGGTGGGATGGAGGGTTTGGTCCGAAGTGTGACTCCTACCGGCGAGCAGCATGGTTCGGCTCCTGCATTGGGCAGTTGGGCTTTGGACCTCTTCCAGTGTCCAGAGCCCATGGAGGGTCCGATGCGCATAGTCGGTGGTAATAAAGCTCGGGCTGGCCAAATGTTACAGAAGACCACAGGGCGCATGCCCAGAGACTTATTATGTACAAACTAAATCACCTGGTCACCTTTTCCTGTTGTGGGCAGCCTGGTCCTGGGCTAGTGTTTGATGCAGACGTGGAGGCCAGGTGGTACAAAACTGAACTTGTTGGAAATGAATGTTATCAAGACTTTCAAGAGCTGATTATTATCCTGATAACCCTGCTGCTATGATCCTTTTTCTTCCTCATCCTCCCCACTTGGCGGGTCCCCCAAAACCTCACCAGGTGGACCTTTGAAAAAGTTCACCGTCCATTTCTTCTGGCTCTTCCACAGGATTGAGAAAGGGTATGTAAATTCCAGAGTGGCTGGTTTTAACTCCGCATCACAGATAATCTTGACTATAACAGATAAAACCTTAAAAAAAAGTTGGCTAAGTAAGGCAAGTAACTCAGCAACTTTGAAAAAGCTGTTGAAAATATCTCAGAGGCCACTGAAAAATTTTTAAATTCCACTTAAGATGCTAAGTAATCCAGGGCCTGCACAAACGCTCAAAGATGTTATCAAGGACCCAGTGTCTTCCTGTCCTTCCCCGGGGATCCTTGTGATGATGCTTGTTTTGTGTCCTCCTATGGTCTATTGCATCAGACGTTTCCTTAACTTTTGTTTGGCAATAACAGCGCTCCCAAGAGTCCCTAATGATTTCTGCCAGCTCATCAGAAGGTACTGGGAGCCTGGGAGAGCCTGGGAGAGGGGACCCGGGTTGGCATTCCCCAGGGAGGCATGTGGGGATGGATGTCTACGAATATGCAATAAATCATACTGCCTACATGTTGTAAAACTAATGTCACTTGTACATCTGTAGAATGTAGCCCAAAGACTGACTCCTTGTCTTCCTTGTATGTATCATGGTGGAAGTTCTGTCCTGCTATTTTCCTGATTTTACTGTGTGAACTGTTAAAGTGAATGAAGACGAGTTAGTTTACCAATAACCTGTAATTAAGAGCTCATGATTTTCTAAGACAGAGACTTTCTGTGCAGTTCAGGATGCCCTTGAACTATGTAGCCCAAGCTAACTTCAAATTCATGGGGATCCTCCTGCCTCAGCCTACCAGTGTGCTGGGCTTACAGGTATGGATGTGTGTGTGTGCGTGTGTGTGTGTGTGTGTGTGTGTGTGTGTATATTCTTTTTCTTTATTAGCATAGGTTTTACTTTGACTTGCTCTTAAACCCTTAGGAGAAAAGTATAACCAAATACGTGTATGTGCCTCTGTGTGTGCAGAGAAACAGACTGAGAAATAGTAATATAATAATAATATTAAAAAGCTAGGCCAGAAATAAAAACGGGCTCCATACTCTACACCAGTCCCTCCTAGCAGTCTCAAGCAGCACCTGCACCATTCTGGCCTGCAGTACCTCACCTCATCTCGCCAGCCCTTCCAAAAATGTGTCCCTTTGCCTCATTTAGCATAGCCCCATTACGTTGTTTTAGCGAACTTTCAGGTACCCTTCCAGTAAAGATTTAGCTTCTTATAGAGGGGTAACTATAAAATAAAAACAACAATATATGTAAATCATCTAGGTACTAAACTTTGTTATCTTCGCGGTATAAACAAATTCTCTGTTATCTGCTTCTGCCTTTATGTGTTTATATTATCTGGAGGCAGTCACTAAACAAGGCCTCCAGCTGTACCTAATAAAGGTCGACACAGGTTCTGAGCCCTACAGCAAGAAAAAAAAATTAATGACCCGATGTAGGTAGGAGGGTGGGCCCCAAGCACAGGGTCCCCAGAAGAGCCCCACGGAGCCCTCTGAATGGCGGGGGTCCCTGGAAGGTAGGGTCTGTGCTGGAACGCGCCAAGCACTCCAAGAGCGTTAGGCGACAACAGCGTCGCCAACAACGTGAAAACCGTTTGCGCACAGGGAGCGGCCACGCTAAGAGACGCCGGGTAACTTAGCCGAGGACCCGCCGGCAGCGGAATCGGGAATTCGAGGCCGACCCCAGTTCTCTCCCCCGCGCCCCTCGCTCACAGCTGCGACTGGGGCTGGAGGCGCTGTCGGACACCGCCGGCCAGGTCCTCGCCCCGCCCCCGCTCCCCGCTGCCCGGGCGCAGGGCGGAGCCTCGCGCATGTGCACAGCTGGCGCCCCTCTCCGCCCCCGCGCACAGCTGGGCCACGGGCCGGGCCGGGCACGCAGTCCGAGCCCGCCGAGGAGGCGCCGGGCCCTGGCAGTCGGTCCGTCCCGCGCGCCGCGTCGTCCGCGCCGTGGCCATGCCCGCGGGCCCCGCGCGCCGCTGCCTGCTGGCGCTCGTGCTGTGCTGCGCTTGGGGCGCGCTGGGCGCCGTCGCCCCGAAGCCGGGCGCAGGGTGCCCTAGCCGCTGCCTGTGTTTCCGCACCACCGTGCGCTGCATGCATCTCCTGCTGGAGGCGGTGCCCGCCGTAGCGCCGCAGACCTCCATTCTGTGAGTGCGCGGGACCGAGGTGGGGGAGGCTGGGGTGCGGGGTGCGCACGGGGACCAGGGAGTGCAGGAGCCTGGGGTAACGGGTTCAGGGAGAAGCGGGGTGCTGGCGCACGGGGACTGAGGGGCACCGGGAACCGGGGGTGGGGTGGGCGCTGGGGTGCAGAGGGGCCCTGGCCGTGCATATTTGGGGTGCTCGGGGGTCAAGGGGCGCCAGGAGGCGGAGGGATTCTGGGGCGCTGGGGGAAGTGGGGCCCATGCGGTGCTTAGAGCCTCGGGGGCGCCAGGAGCCGAGGTCGGCTGGGACAAGGGACCCTGCGCTGGCGGATGTGGGGTATCCGGGCCTTTGTCCGCCCTGGCTGGGACGCAGAGGGGCGGACCCGAATGAGCGCGCGGCCCCGGGATCCGCCTTTGTTGGGAGCTCGGAGTCCTTGGCCGGACGGGGAAGTCTCTGGGAGCTTCACGGGAAGCCTCGCAGTCCCCCGCGCCCTCTGCTCGCGGGTCCCCTTTCTCCTCAGCTCTGTTTCTCCTTGTCCCTGATCCCCCTCTGCTCCAGGCTTTGCCTCCGCCCCGGTCTCCCCTCTCCGCCCGGCCTCCCGGCTTCCCTTTTCCCTCCCTGAGCCCTGGAACCTCCCTCTCCAGCCCCATCTCCGCCCCGAGGAGTCTCCAGCCCGTAGGGTTCCCGGGGGCCCGCCGCGGGACCGAGCCCGGGGGAACAGAGCCCAGGCGCAAGGGTTTCGGCCTGAAGCGCGCCGCCCCCTCCAGCGCGGATCCGGGCCGCCGGGTTCGCTGGGCCGCGGAACTCGTGCATATGTCGCGTTCCATCCAGCGGATACTGTGTATCGCGCGTGCCGCGCGCCTCTCCTCAGGCCACGCCACCCTCCCCGCCACGGGATCCCTGCCTCTTTGTGCCTCCGGTGCCTCGGGGACCCGGGGACACCAGACTTGGATCTGAAAAGCTCAGATCGGCAGAGGCGGTCGTACATTCTGGGCTCTCGTTCCGCATTCTGCAGTTGCCTTTCTGCAGGCCGCTTCTCATGGCGGTACCGAGGACTTTTTGCACCGTGGAAGAAGCTGCAAAAGTTGTAAAATTTGGAGTGAACTATTCAGGAAGCACCCCACACCTGCATCCTACCTCTCCTAGTTAGTGGTCACCCTGCGCAGATCGAGGTGTGCTGGTTGGAGTTGGGGGGCTGGGTTTATCTCCAGCCTGAAATTTGCCCCCCGGAGAGCCAAGCAAGGCTTTCTTCCCAGAAGGGTTGGATGTTCAGCCAAGGTTGGCATCTCAGGGCGTCTCTTCAAAATGCGACAGGGTGAGGTTCCCCGACTGTGGATAATCGAATTCTTTAGTGAGTCAGTGGAAAACACTTGGCCCCTAAGGCCGTTTCTCACATCTGGTCAAAGCCTAAAACGTTCACTGTGTTTTGCTTCTGAATCTTAATCTCTTTTTGAAAAGAATAATATTGCAAAATGAGCATTGTAGAACGAAAGTGGAGTCCCCTGCCCTGCTTTGCACAGTGTGGTGCACCACAAAACTGTGACAGGATATGTAAAGGTAAAGAAGCTGCGAGGGGACAGGGACCTCAAGGACACTCTGAAAGGTGCGTTTGTGGACATTCCTGCCTCACTTGCATGGATTTTGGAGTTTTTAGAAAGGTTTTGAAATGACAAGTCATACTTGGTGTCTCTGATTTTGGGAGGTGAGCGGAGTATGGCGGTGGAAACCCAGGAGAACTCAGGAGATTCTGGGTGAAGCGATGGACCCCACTTGGCACTGTGGGAATGTAGGAGGGAGGCCACCACTTTCAGCTCCTGGTAGCCAGGGCTGTGGACACACAGGCAGAGCGCCAGGCTAGGAGCTGGAATCCAGGCTGGAGTTCAGTTAGCGAGCCTGTTTCACGAGAACTTGAGTGTGTCGCCTGTGGACAGAGGCTGTGTGTAGCTGTGGTAATTGCTGGGAAACATAAAGGAGATGGTTACGTGGGAAAGAGGGCGACCTCTTCTGTGTTCCCTGGGGTCCAGGCTGGCATGGGTGGGGTTGCTTGATAGGACATAGTCACATACAAAAATTCGGTGTTTACTTTCTGCTTTTCTGACAGTTCTTTCTCTTGTGCATACACCGTTAGTTTCTAATTTAAAAATAAAACTGGTAAAAATTGATAAATAATAAGTTTGTGTGTGGCACATGCTGTAATCCCAGCATTTGGGAGTCTGAGGCGGGAGGATCCCCACAGTTTGAGACCAGCCTGGCTCTATAGTGAGTTCAGGGCCAGCTTGAACTATATAGTCTCAAAAAACAACATAAAAGTTGACAAATATAAAAGACATTGCACATAAGGAACTAGCTAGCCCCAAAGCCCCATAGGGCTATGATGCTGTCACATTGTCCCTTTGCGTTCAAACCCCCCCCCACACACACACACATACTCACAAGGATTGAATCAGGATCACTGGAAAGGCTGTTGGGCTCCCCTTCTCCTTCCGGAGTATATCCTGACCAAGCCTAATCCCAGATTGTTGTGACTTGTGGTTTGAGGCTCCAGAAAGTAATGGTAGGAGACCATGCCCCCCCACCTTTTGATCCTGGCTTCCTGTGCTGTGAGCTCATCCTGACTCTTCAGCCCTCCCGCCTCCTCCACCACAGACTGAAAGCAGCCCTGCAAAGAACGCTCTTTAGTGTTTGCATAGCGTCCTGCCTGCAGCCCTGCCGGAGGAGTTGGTCACCTTCATAATGAGAATAAAAGAGAAAGTGCACATTTGTTCTCTGCCCCTTTCCTCTTCCACCCCAACTTTTTGGGGAAAGTAGCATTGAAACAGTGCTCCCTCCTGCGACTCTGGGAACCTCTTCTTGTAGGCCCCGCCCCTCCCTGCCCCTTCTTTCTCCCGCAGCCAGCACCACTGAGGTCATGGGAATCGCTCTCCGAAACTCACATCCACCAGGCAGTACCCTCCTCACCAAAGCCCGGAGTGCTGCAAATGGAGCCAGTGTGGCAGAAACCCAGGTGTGTGTGGGGTGGGCAGGGAGCAGGCACTGGTCTGCTGGGCAGCCGTCTGAGTTCTCCAGCTTCCTGGGTGTGGGGCCTGTGGTGTATGCCAGCCCATCCAGCTAAAAAAGACGCAGTGCTGTGATCCCCGCACTCTGGGAGGCTGAGATTGGAGGATCCTAAGTTCGAGCTCAGCCTGGGGAACTTGGTGACTTGGTGGGACCCTGTTTCAAAGTAAAAAGTAAAAAGGGTAGAGATGGAGCTCATCTGTGAAAGCCCTGGGTTCCATCCCCAATTTGAGTCTTTGCCTAGTATGAAAGAAATCACTGCTTTTCTTTTTCTTCCCCTTGGTACCGGTGATCCAGGCCAAGGCTTTCACACTGAGCTACATACATACCCAGCCCTTTTTGATTTTTTTTTTTGGAGATAGGATCTCACTGAGTAGCTTAGGCTGGGTTTGAGCTTGGGATCCTCCTGCCTCAGCCTCCTGAATGCTGGCCTCCAGGTGATCTCTATGGACTGCCTGGGTGGCCTGCCCTTGCCCAGCAGGGGGTCTGGAGCCTGCCCGGTGGGTGGAGTCTGTGCTGCGCCCAGCTTGTAGCCAGAGCTGATGAGGGCTCCTCGCCAAGGACCTGGGACGTTTATCAGATTTATCCAAAGACAAGGACGTGGGCCAGGCAGGGCGCCCAGAGCTGGCCCTTCACACATTCCAGGTGCACCATTAAACATGCAAACAAAGACAGAGACAAAATCCAGGCCGCTGTCGTTCATTGTGAAATGGTAAAAGTTGGAAGCACCTCATGGGTTATGCTGATTCCCACAGACTACTCAGAAGGGTTTCCATCTCTCTGAGTGGAGAAGTCGGGCTTTTTCTTTTGCACTTGACAACAAGGAGAAACTAAAATAGATTTAAATGGCTAACCATAAGCTGCGGCCTCCCACAGCCTCGGGGGTAAGAACTTGGGGCTGGTGACCTGGACAGTTTCTTGGCATCAGGAGATCTTTGCCTCAGTCCCTGCCGTCTCTTTGTTCCCTGGTGTGTGGAACTGGTCTTCCGTTCAGACAAGAGGTCTCTTGCAGTTCGTGATGGATGGGTCACCTAGTTATTTGAACAGTTAGTTCATGTGTTTTGGGGGTACAGAAGAAAACACAATTTATTTTGGTGAATTCAATTCAAGAGCAGTTAAATTTGCATGTGATGCCTGGACAGTTGGGCTGTTCATGTGTCTCTGGGTGGACCGGACGGCCCCAGTCAGAGCTGAACTGGTGCTGGTCGCTCGGCTCTGTGGGCTGCAGGCCACCGGTTTAGAATCATCAGGATATTATGGCAAGGCAAGGGGATGCATTTTGGTCCTTCAGATAACACCGCTGATGGCTTTAAATCTTTCCAGATTTATCATTCCCATGCATTCTGTTTCCTCTGCCTGGATGTTTCTTTTCTTTCTTTCTTTTTGTTTGTTTGTTTTGTTTTGTTTTGTTTTGAGACAAAGGTCTCACTATTGTAGTTCAGGCCTCAGCCACCCAAGTGCTGGGATCTTAGGCACGCGCCACCACACCTGCTGGATGTTTATTTTGAAACGTAAGAGTCATTATTTGCCCCAGTCACCTGGCCCACATTCAGGTGCCGCAAATTCATAGACAGAAGAGGTAGCGCCCAAGCAGGTCTCAGTGTGGGGATGGTTTTTGTGACGCAGGTTGAGTCTGGAGAGAGTTAGGGAACCCGGTCCCTGGTCAGAGACAGTTGTCTTGTCCTGCCGTAGGTCAAGATCGGGGATCAGTGTGTTGGAAACTCGCCCTTCTCCCTGATTTGTCAGCACTCCTGAGCACAGAGAACCTGGAAGACACTGATCTCCAGGTCCTCACCCCAGAGACACAGGAAGACGACATGCAGACCCTGCCTTCTTGTCCCCAGGATTTGCCAGCAGCTTCTTTGTTTGATATTGATTTGTTCCACATCACAATGTACACCCACCCATCAGCTCCTGCATGGCCCATTCTGGGAGCCTGGAGCTAGGTGTCTCTTAGACGGCTGCAGATATCCAGCTAGCCAGAGATTGTGTGCAGAGCCCTGCAGAGCAGGAACCCTCCCTGGGAGCCACCTCAGGGTATCAGTGGAGCCCATTTGGGAGTGTGTCTGCTGGGTCCTGGAGGGTGACCTCAGTGAGCTAAGGGCATCTGCCTTTTGTCCCAGTCAGGCCGAAGTAGGAGCTTAACCAAGGACTAGTCCCTTATTATAGTGAATGTCACTTCGGGGGAGGTACAGAGCTGTACCTAGTGAGAGGGCACCCCAGCAAGTTTGTCCCTTGTCCACCTTCAAGATGGTGAGCATGTGGCCCTCGTCCCTGCCTTCCAGCAGCTGTGGGGGTCCCCTGCATGTAGACTTGTGTGTCTTTGCTCATGAAGGATCGTATTCCTTTTTTTTCTGACTCTGGGGCTTGAACACAGGGCTTTCACACTGAGCAACATCCCTATCTCTTTTTATTTTTTATTTTAGGACAGGCTTTTGCTGAGTCAGTAAGTTGCCCAGGCTGGGCTGGAGCTTTCTATCCTTCTGCCTCAGCTTCCCTAGTGCAGGGATTACAGGCATGCAGCCATGACACATAGCTTCATGGTGCTTTCCTACTGTCTGATTGTCTGAACAATCTCTAGAAGTGTCAGCTTTCTCCTCCCTGCCAGTAGAAATTGGTTTCTTCTCTCTTTTCCCCTTAATCAGCCTGCCTGAAGGTTTACCAGTTTTACTGCTCTGTGAAAACTGACTTTTGGATGTAATAATTCTTCGCTTTGGATGTATTAATTCTTCGCTTTTGTTACTGTTTTCAGTTTCATTTGGTGAGTCTTGCCCCTGTTATTCCATCCTGTTGGAAAGTACAAGTCCCCAGGTACTCTTTAAAAAATGTTTCTGAACTGTCTTTACATTCTTCTGCAACAAGGTGTGGTAAGAAATAACAAGGAGAATAAAATGCAGACTGAGTTCACATTCTCAAGTTCAGATTTAAAAAAAAAGTTAAAAAGGATTGGGGATTTAGCTCAGTGGTAGAGTGCTTGGTGAGGAAGTACAAGGCCCTGAGTTCGATCCCCAGCACCCAAGATAATAATAATAATAATAATAATAATAATAATAATAATAATAGAAAAGGACTCCATGCCCGTAGTGCTGCTTCCACATCTCTGGAAGGCTGTGTGTCAGGTACTGTGTGCACAGTGCTGGTTGTGAGCCACCCGCAGAGTCAGTGGTGTGTGCTACCGTCAAGGATGCTCTTGGCTGGGCAGCTCTGCCTGGGTCCTGCTTGAAGACAGGGGTTGCTGGGTGGGCTGTGTGGGCTGGGCCACAACTGTTCACATCTACCCAAGGCTGCTTGCTAACACAATGGCAGAAGGGAGTGGTTGCCACCGACTGAACTATTCACTTTGGTTCTTTGAGATCCTTGTGGTGGTTAAGCTTGAATGTGTCAGCTGGACTGCCTTGGGATCCACGCCAGGAGATTAGTAGAGCCCACTTCTGGGTGTGTCTGGGTGGGTCACAGCGGGTAAAGTTGGGGTTTATGTCTGGTCCCTCCCCTTCCTCTCTGGCACTTTTTAACTTTTTAAAAAGTTAAAAACTGAGCAGCTGTGCTTCCCCAAGCCCTTCTGCCATGATGTTCCTGCCTTGGAGCAGCTAACCATGGACTGAATCCCCTGAAACCATGAACCAAGTTAAACCTCCCCTCCTTCTGTCTTAGGTGTCAGGTATTGTGTCCTAGTGACAGCAAAGCTGACTGATACAATCCTCTTTGCTCTAACAAAGCCTCCTGCCTCCAGGTTGTGCTGGAGGGGGACAGAAGGACAGTGACTATCAGGCTACCTGAGGGGACACTTCACTGGTGCTACATTGCACCAGCCACAGATCCAGGGGCCCTGGGAGGTGATTGAGCAAGTGCCCACACAGAGGAGATTTGAGCATCCCACCGTGTCTTCTGTAGCTGTGCTGAACTTCAGTGCATAATTATTGGACTATGTCTATACTTCTCTGACTGGGCATTTTCCCTTCTCGTCCTTGACAGGGTACTGCTCTTTGTGGGCCCTTCTTAGAGAAGTCAACCAGATGTCCATGACATAGATGTTCCCTGTTTCTATGTGCTGTGACTTAGGGTGACTTTACCCCCTCCCCACCCTGAGCCCAGCTGCTAATGTCCAGTGTCAAGACTACCACAGATAGACTTAATTTTAAAAACCTCCCTCTTCTAAGGAGAAGAATCACATTGTTTGCATTGGGGCACTAAAAGTAGCTTGTTCCTGTTTGATTGGCAGCTGTGCTGTGGTCTATGGTATGGGTAGAGTAGTCTCGGTTACCACAATCTGTCAGTCACAGCCAGATTTCTTGCAAGCCTTTCCTTGACTGAAAACTTCTCCAAGGAGCAGGCAGATGTGGCTTCGACATCATGTCTTGTCCTGGATAATTGCAACAGGGAAAGCCAGAAGGAATCCTTAATCTTCAGGTTGGTTCATTCACTTTAGGGGACCAGAGACCAGCTGTGTTTCTGAAGAGTTCTTGCCGAGGATGTAAACCGTGCATCTCCTGTGGCCCTCTGCCAGGGCTGTGACTTGTGCCCTGGATCCTGTGCGTGTTCCTACCCTCTGGCCCTGTGCTCTAAACTCTTCCTGTTTACCTCCTGCAGATCCAAAGTGGTATATAAATTTGTAAGATCTTTGGAAATGTGCCCCGCTGCCTTCTGTCCTGGGACCTCTCAAGTGTTTGTCTTTTTTTACCTCGTGTAGGAGTGGAGTTTTATCAGATGCACATACGTCACACTAGCCATTCCTGCTAGAAGCTGGGGGCTACCAGCTATTTCTCTGCAGGCCAAAAGCTCAAGAGTTATAAAACCTGCTCTCTTACCCACTAATTGTACCATCCTGTTTGTTTTTGCTTTGCGACATTTAAAAAAATTTGTTGCAGTTTGTGCATTTGCACGTGTTCAAGGAAAATATAAACAAAATGACCACCTCACATTCCTGTCATTAGAGAAAATCACCACCTGTTGCACATTTACACAAGTCCCTGTCTGTGTGTACCCAGACATGTAGCTATTTGTATATCATGTGCTGTATCTTTTTTTAAAAATTGGGTCCTGATAAATTGTCCTGTCCATAATGTACTTTCTGTGTTTTAAAACCTGGCAACAAGCTGGATATGGTAGTGCATACCTACAATTCTAGTATTCTAGGAGGCTCAGGCAGAAGGATCACAAGTTCAAGCCTGGGTTCAAGTCTGGGTAACGTAGCGACTAAGCGAGACTCTGTCTCAAAATACAAAAAATAGATAAGTAAATTTAAAAAAAGGACTGTGGATGTAGCTCAGTGCAAAAGCCCTGAGATCAATCGCCGGTACCACAAAAATAACTCTGCAGCATAGTTTGATGGTGTGTCTGTTCAGTAGTTTGAGGTCTTTAGTTCACCTACTTCCCTTGTTATACACAGCAGAGTATTTTTCCTGGGGTAAAGCATGCTGGGAGCTCACAGAGCGTGATCTTCTTGCTACTTTGTGGGCTGACTTAAATTGAAGTGGACTTGTGGTGCAAATGAAGTTACCACGAAATACAGTTTTCCATGTCGGATTGGTTGTTTTCATTGACAGACCAAACCAGATGTTTAAGAAACCTCTCATTTTTCCTTTTGAGGCTGGGACACAGAAATGGCCCATCATCGTGGGTGCCTGTCCTTTCTTCTCAAACCCTCTTCTTTATTTTTAGAAACAAGTCTCCTTTTCTAACATGTAGCATCAGGATAGATCTAATGTTAGATACTCAATAAGAGTGAAGGAGAGTAAATTGGGAAGTTCAGGCCTGCTCTAGATGCAAGACTAACCACGGTAGTAATGGAACATTTTGCCTTCGCAATGATTGGAGCTCTGAGATTAGCGTTTTCCCTTCCTGTAGGACAAAAAGCAAGACTCCCACAGTTCTCAAGCAGGAAGATTTCTTCCAGATGAAATGTGAGTACCTGATGTTTCTCCAGCAGGAGGCAAGGTCGAAGGGCATCTGACGATCGTGTCATTAAAGTCACGGTCCTGCGCCCAGTTGTAGCCAGCCGTCCCTTAGGAAGTAAGATTAGGCTGTTGCTTCCTGGAGTGAAGCAAATATTTCTAAAAGTCCATAACCAGTAGAGCGCCACTCTTAACTTTTAAAATAGCAATTAAAGCAGGTATAGTTAGTCACCATTGTTATTTTTTCAAATGTGGGATGTTTGTATTGGCATGGCAACAGGGGAACATTAACCTCGAACATTTGGTCTTTTGTGTAGTTTTCTGAAATCAGTGCCTGTGTCACCTCAACCGTTTATCACTCCATCCACCCACCCATCCATCCACACATCCACTTAACCGCCCACCCACTCATGCATACATACATATGTCCACACATACATCCGTTCATCCATCCATCCACTCACCATCTGTCCATCCATTTGGCCAGCCATCCACACACACCAACCCATCACTGCATCATGCACCCATCACTGACCCACCCACACATCCTTCCATCCACACATACATCAGTCCATCAATATCTACTCACATATACATCTGCCCATCTGTCTTTCCACCCACCCATCCATGGCCAGTTTCTAGAGTCTTTGTTTATTTATTTAGAGTCTTTATTTTTATTTATTTATTTAGTTGGTGCTGGGGATCAAACTCAGGGCCTCATGGTTTTAAGGCGAGCACCTTAACCACTGAGCTAAATCCCCAGTCCACTGGAGTCTTTATTAAGTGTCAGGCACTGCCGAACACTTGCCCTGCTATGGGATGCTCACTGTCCAGAGAGGGTCAGGCGGTGAGGACCACCCAGCAGCGTTGGAAGTGCCACTGCAGTACTGTGCCCCTTCCTGCCCTGCTCATGGTTCAAGAATAGGGTTGATGCTGGCGTGAGGGTTACAGGGAAGGAGAGAGCTGCAGGAGGAGCCCCACCGGGAAACCCAAGCCTCTCTTCTCCCAAGGTCGGATGGCATGAGTTCAAACATCCAACTTCCTCTTCCTCTTTCTAGTCATAGAGAAGCCCTTTTTGCTGTGAGGTTTCTAGAGTTTTGTGTCTAAGCAGCCCTCGGAACAGGGTTCCTGGGAGAACGAGCGTCAGCAGGAAATGATCAAGAGACTGTTCGTCCAGACTTTTGGGCTCCCGCTGGCCGGCATCTGACAGGGAGCAAACCGGTGCCTTACACATGGGTGCTGCGCTGGGCTTCGCACCTGCACCCCGCAGTAGGCTGCACACCCCCTGGAGCCCTGAACCTCAGGGCACAGAGGGCAGCCTTGCCATGCCATGGCCGAGGGCAGTGGGCGAGGCAGTTAGACTGACACTGTGGGAAAAACTGAGGGAAAGCACAGCAGGCACCTGAGAACTTTCAGACAACCTGGGCAGGGCGGTGCCCATCTATAATCTCGGCTACTCAGGTGGCTGAGGCAAGAGGATTGCAAATTCAGGCCCAGCCTGGCCACTCAGCAAGACATGGACTCAAAAGTAAAACAAAGGACTGAGGCTGCACCTCAGCGGTGAAGCACTTGTCTAGCAGCGTGCCTAAGACCCTGGGTTTGGGCTTCGGTCCCTGGCCTGCCGGAAGAAAAGCTTTCAGCGGGGCCACCTGGCTAAGAGTTATTTCTGTGCCTTTTCCAAGGTACGTTTTGTGTGGGTGCTGTTGGAACCTTCCCGTAGGTGTCACTCGCTGTCCCCTGATGTCCCCTGGGATGGTCGACTCGCTCCCACCTCCACCATGGTATGTCCTCCTGGATGGAGCCCCCGTTCTGTACTTCGCACATGCCTTCTCTTCCGATCCTGGCCCGTGCTGCTTTTCCCTTCCTGAGTGCTCTGGTTCTGTGCATGCGGGAGCCGCAGTGGTTAGAGGCTGAGAGCCTCTCCGCGATCCATTTCCTCATGGGAAACAATGAAAACACAGCCGGGTTTGAGGCTTTTAGAAAAATAAGCAGAAGTCAGAGCGTTTGGGGGTAGGTGGTGGCCTCTGGGGTGGGACGGAGGTGGGCTGCTCCTGAGCAGGAAGGGTTCCACAAGCTGACCACCTTTGGATGTGAACTGCTGGTGTAGCTGTCTCCTGGGACTCCAGCCTGCCCACCTATCCTGCAGATTTTGGAAGCATCAACCTCCACCATCCCATGGACTCCTGACTGCTTCCACCTGTGACACAGCGCAAACTACCAACTCTTCCCTTTTCCCTCTGACAGCCTGAAGTGGGGTGCGCTCACGGACAGGTTCCCACACCTCTGGGAAGGTATCTGCTTCGGCCACCTAAAGCTTGAAGTTGGAACAATTTGGACCAATCAGCAGGCTCACATAAGGACCAATCAGCAGGCTCACATAAGAACCAATCAGCGGGCTCACATAAGGACCAATCAGCGGGCTCACATAAAGACCAATCAGCGGGCTTGAATTTGGACCAATCACAAACGTGCTGCTGCTGTATATAAACAGCAGACCTGGCCTCAAAGGTCTGTTAGTCTAGGAGGGCTCACCTAGGATGCTGATGTCTTCTCTTGGTTTCCTGTTGGGTGTCGTGTGACTCAGCTCTGAAGTACTGGAAGTGGAGTCATTGGAGACTTGCGGCATCAGTGACTAGTGGACCAAGCTGGCAGCGATGGCTCCGCAGAGACCAGTGGAAGCTGCTGGGAAAAGCTCCAGCTGGCTACCAAGGGACAGCCTACATTGTTGAGGAGCTGATGGGTAGCTTTGGACCCAGCATGGTCACGGTAGGTCAAAGGTTGTGGGAACATGGAACCCTGAAGCTGTCATGTGAAGGGCTGAGAGCTGTGGAAATTGGGAGCCCAGAGCTGTGAAACTGAGAGCCGAGGGCTGAAGGCACCCAGAGCCCTGAGGTATGTAACACCAAGGCTGAGGGCTGTGGACACTCGAGGCCTGAGCAACTAGCAAAAAAGCACTGAGCCAGCTTACCATTTCCATCTGACTGGAGTGAAAGCACCTTTCTCTGAGTGGCAGCACACATGGCATCCACGTGATACTGGTCATCCTGCTCACAGCTGACTAGGGCATGTGGGCCCCCGTGGTAATGGTCAGGCTTAGCCCGAATGGTTGGGCAAGGGAGATTCGTTTTTTTTTTCTTCTGAATCTGGGTCTAAGTTGCTAGGACTGAGCTCAGACTTGTGATCCTCCTGCCTTACCCTCTCAGTGTGCTGGGCTTCCACGTTTCTAGATGCTTCTCTTAGGCTGCTGTCGTGGGAAGGAAGGTGGAGGCTGCAGGTAGGGATATCAAGGCTCCTTCCTCTGCTCCCTCCGCCGCGCCCTGCCTGTGTTCCGATCTGGGCAGCCTCCATCTTGGTCTGTGGTGTCCTGCTGTGTGGCCCAGAACTTGTGGCTCCCACGGTTCACCAGAGTGACTGCCAGGAGGACAGAGAATCCCCACGGGGTGAGCAGAGAAGTTACAGCCTGGGCTAAAGTCCTGGCAAATGTGGATGATTACAGTGGATTGTGCAGCAGGTTCGTGTAGATTAGTGGAGTGGCCGACATGGTAGGTCAGTAGAACAGGTTGGTACAGCAGGTCAGTGTGGAAGGCTGGTGCTATAGGTGAGTAGTTTGTTACGGTAGCCAGTGTAGTGGTTACTGGAGTGGATTAGCCCTTAGGTTGGTGCTGTTAGGTCACGTAGAGTAGCAGGTTAGTAGGATAGTGTGATGCAGTAGGCTGTTAGAGTAGGTTGGCAGTACAGCCACCTGTCAGGCCAGTGGATTCCACATGTGTGGCCAGCTCTGCTGTCCCCCAAAGATGCCCCACAAACAAAATCCTCCCCTCATCGCAATGGCAACTCATCTTAACTCTGAACCTGCGAGGTGAACCAGGTAAGCCTCTGTGGGTGGTGTGTGGCCCAGGAGGGACTCACGGGCTGGAGCTGGCAGGAGTCTCCTCCTCTTTGTGTAGAGTCCCGAGTGTCCCCTGCCTGTGTCGCCACTCAGGTATAGCTGCTGAGACCACAGTGGAATTGGGCACCCTGGGCTGAGTGTGGAGCCAGACCAAGGACGAGACCAAAGAGGTGAGGCAGCACCAGGCATCTGCAGAGTCTGCTGTCCTTTCTGGGTGCAACAGTTGTCAGGGGAGGGAGATCCATGTGCTAGCCCCCGACTTTCCCAAGGCCACATGGGCTGGTGTGGAGTCCAAGGGGAGCCTCACCTGTCCTGTGGTGTCATTACATGGAGACTTGCTTGCTGTGCTGTCTAGACGTTGACACTGAGGGTGCCTCAGTGTTTTAGGGTTTAGGTGTTCACACTTACAGTGCATTAGTTGATTTCCTATCAGATCCATTCCATGGAGATCATACCCGCACCTTAGCTGAGCCCTGATGTGTTTAGGGCAGGTGAATAGGGGTAGTGCCTTTGCCTGGAGAGAGAAACCTGTGTTTGAACAGCACAAGGTGGATAGAAAACTACTGTAAAAGTTTACATTTTTAACATTTTACTAGCATAAAAGCCATGTTGCCATGAATGCCCCCTCAGAATCCTCCCTCATGCTTTGAACACACTCATCCCTGGTCCTTGCCACTTTCTGCAGCAGCTCTGGAGTCCTCTAATCCCATCAAAAGCCCCCCTCAGTACCCCTTCTAAAGTGAAACAGGGCAAAGGTCTGTCGTCCTAACGCCCTTGTGCTGGGCCAGGATGTCAGCATATGTGCTGGGGGATGTGGATGTAATGTCTGTGGCGCCACTGCTGTGGACAGTGAGATCTAGACTGTGCCCTGCAGAAGATAAAGGTAAGGATGGGCATGTGCTGAGCTTGTGCATGTAAGTAAGGGCAGGAAACACACCCACACACTTGTTTATATTTCCCCAAAGAGACAACACAAGGTTTCTGTGAACCGACTCTGGAGGAAGGTGGAGTTCTGGCCATGGGTCTGGACCAAGTCTCACTTAGGAGCCTTTTGTACCCCAGAAACGGTGCGTGGCCAAGGCTGTGGGAGAGAGGGGTGTGTGGCTTCCCTAAGGCGTGCCCCTGCCTCTTCCCTGGGTCCTGTGCTGGGTCCTGTGCAGCGTCCCCATTAGATCCAGCCTTCGGTCCCCTTGGCACACCACTGTGTCCCCTTGGCATGGCTGTGGGTGGAGGACGTGGACTCGGACCTCCCTACCTCCCCACCATAATGGGACATGTTCTTTTCGTGTCCTCCTTTAGCCAGCCTGTGGGGGCGCCTATAGGACCGTTAACTGGATATGGGTTCTGGGGGGCTTTGTTCCAGGTCCTTGGTGTCCTGAACAGAGTTGGACAAGATGCACAGAAAAGGCAACAAGGATGTGCATTTATTGAAGGAGGAAAAGAGGTTTGCTCTACAGAGTTAGTCAGAAGGTGAAAAGGTTCACAGTGTCCCTGAGGATAAGGACAAGAAGTCTTTGGTACCCCACATTCCCTGGTTGGCTTCTTCTCACACAGGCACTGGGACAGTCCTATCGAAAAACTACTCCTTGGTTTCCCGCTGGATGTTAATGAAGGCTCAGGCACAGTGTCTTTTGATTGATTGTGCTCAAATGCAAATGAAGGATTGAAAATAGCATCTTCTGATTGGTCCTTCGAACAGCATCAGATTCAAATGAAGGACCAAGAATACCAATTTCTGATTGGTTTCATATAGCATTTAGGAGCTATGGAATCATTTTGGGTCCTGTGTCCCACACCTTCTCTTTTTAGGAAACACCTTGTTCAACCTGTCAGGTCGTGGGTTTCTGTGGCCTTTGATCCCTTCTGCCCAGTTGGTTGTCCACTTTGCCCTGGCCTCAGTCTCCTGCTCGGTACCACAGTTCTCTCGTGGCCGTGCTGTCCTGTGCAGGCCTGAGCAAGGTGGCTGCAAAGGTCAGACCTGAGGCAGGGACACAGGGAGTAATCGGTCCTGGTCCTCGCAAGTTGATTGTGTCTGTGAATCAAGGGCCAAGCACCATGGGGCAGATCGTCTACCTCAGAGATTACCCCTGAGTTGTTGACCTGGGTGAAATGAAAAGGGCCTGAGTAAACCTGTCCCTAGATGAGGTCCAAGGAGGTCCCTGAAAGAGAAGATGGGGACCTCCACATGGCCCACCCGATAGGGCTTTGACCCTGGTCAGGATGTTTTGGCGAGACGCATAAGCAGGTTTATTAGGCAGAATTTGGAATGGGGGAAATAGGGTAAAATGCCTGCTTGAACAGATGGGGGCTCCTTGTGACACGCGGTTCAGGCACAATACCGGCCATTGTGGATTCTCCGAGGGGGGCCAGGCTGCTAATCATCGCTGTGATCAGGGCCGGCCTCGGTTCTGGTTCAGTAGCTGCTGAAGTCCTTACACATTTGGGCCCGTTGGGCTCCCCTGAGATGAAGCTCTTGCTGGGGTTCACTCATGGGTTTTTGTTCCCACTTAGTGGAGGTGATGTTACTTAGCACGGGGCATCTGCTGCTGGACTCTGCTTTTCCTGGGACCTGGGCTGACTGTCGCTTAGGACAGGGACTGGGGGTTTCTAGGCATCACTCCACGGGTCTGGACAGGACAGTGGAAAAGCTGGCAGTTGGATGTCCCTGCAAGCCCTTAACATTATTCACTCTTATGTTAGTGTCTTCCGGTTTGAAGAGGGCCAAGATAAACTAAGTAAACTTCTGGCCAGCAACGCCTCTTAAGTGATTAGCATGCTCACATGCTTGCCTTTGTCTTCTTTCTGTCTTTATTTTTTTCCTCCTGCCTCAAACGCAGCCAGACACCAGACTTGACAGTCTCATGGTGATGTGTCTCAGACAGGAAGAGAGGTGGCCCAACAGATTTGCAAATTGCCAGTGCCCCAGGGCAGATGACAGCCACCTACCATTTGGAGATCGGCATCTTTTAGGGAGCCTCAGGGTCTTCCTGACTTCCCGCAGGGCCTGGGGCTGAGTGAGAGGAATCCCTGGTGCCTCTGCAAAGCTGAGCTGAGGATCACTTCAGGATCCCGCAGGGGGGCTCTGTCCCATCTCTGTGAGCTGGAGTGGAGTGGTGGGAGGTGAGAAGCGTTTTCCCCGCTGAGCTCTCCTAGGAGAACAATGAGGAGACATAACTCCGGCGCTGAAACTGGCTCTCGGCCGTCGGCACATGTGCCTGCACACAGTTCGGCTGGGGAAGTTCTAGGCAGGACACGAGCCAGTCCAAAGCAAATATTAGCTCCTGGGTTTACTCAGCGCCTGCGGAGATGGGAAGATAACTTCAGAACCCATTCAGCTGTGCCTCCAGCCTGCCAGGCCTGGGCGGGTCCTCTTGTTCAGGACAAAGCGTGTTGTTCTGGCTCTGTTTAGGATTCCTGGCCTGTTTCCAATTCTGGCTTTGTGGGGGTTTGGGCCTGCTTTAAGAATTGTCTCTTGCACGTGGGCAGGATGCTGCTTAGTCTTAAAAGTTGGGGCTTCTGGTTACTTCATAAAGGGACTTTCCAGGGGAGGGATCTGGGACTTTCCTCGGAAATAATTGGGTGCTTTGGGCACTTGGGTACAGTTCCTTTGTGTGCTAGTTCTGACCCAAAGCCAGCACCTTCGGATTCCCCACTGGCAGTGGTGTCTTCCTGTGTCAACCCTAGGCTGAAGAAGGAGCAGCTTTCTGCAGGATTCTTTTTGTTCTGTTTTAGAGAGTTTCAGTAACCTTGTGTCCTGAATTTTAGTGAAAAGTGTGGAAAGAATTGCTTGTGGGGATTTATCATTTGGGGTTATTTAAAGAAAAGTCAAATGGATCTATAATTAAAATAATTCTGCTTTCTGATTACTTACATTTGAGAATTTGATATTTCAAAGGCTTGGATTAGGGATCTGGGGTTGATTACAAACGCATTGTAGGATCTAAGTTGTCCTTTTGTCGTTTTAGTGGGGCAGGAGAGACCTGGGGGTCCCCGATGGCTACAGGGGCCAGCAGGACTCTGTTATTCTACTGCTGGTTCGCCAGGACAGTCAGTAGATTGTGGGGACTGGGCTCACTTGTTCTCAAAGCTCTCTGGAGAGAACAGTGAGAAGACACAGCTCTGTGAAACTGGGACCCAGCGTGCATTCAGCCTGGCTTGCTCTTGCTGGAGACCCTAGAGAGTCTGAACAGGGAAAGGGGGTTCTCCAGGGGTGGCCCAGCTGTAAGGCGGAGGGACTGGAGATGGAGGCTGTGAGCAGAGCCCTGCCGGCTACAGGTGAGATGTGGTTACTGCAGCCAACACTTCTCGGGAGGCCGAGAATGCTGGCCACAGGAAGCGCAGAGCACAGGAGGGAACACTTAGTGGGAAATGAGCTGTGTGGTTTGGGGGCCCCTTCCTTTCTCTTTGGAGCTCATCCCTGCTCCACCCCAAGACTGTTCCACAAGCCTGGCTGGAGGAGACGGCCGTCTGCAGTCTAGGAAGGTGGGGACCCTGTCAGGAGATGCAGAACCTCGACGCAGGCCGCGGGAATGGAGGGAGCAGCGGGCTGCTTCCAAGCCTGGGCAGCTGGTAACCTCTGCCTGAAGCAGACTTGGTGCCCGTTCTGCTCCACATGTGTCCCCATTTCTGGATGCCGCGTGTGTGTCCTCTCTTGGCACCTAAGCGGGTCAGGCCAGGTGTCCTACCTGACCTCAGACCTGCCCTGGCTGATCTCATGGCCCCATTAACCTAGCCATTTGGGAGGTGTCCGTTCTGGCCGCGCTCAGAGGATCTGTAGAGGGCGGGAACACATCCCCTCAGTTCTAGAAGCCGGAACCCCAGATCGAGGCTCTGACAGATTGGGGGTGCTTCTTGGGTGCTACGTGTCACTATTTCTTGCTGCGTCCATGTGGTGGGAAATGAGGCAGCTCACTCGGGCCTCTTAGGGGAGGGGTGCTGGTCCCTTGTGAGTAGATGACCGTGAGGCCCCCATCACCTGATTCTGGGATCAAAGGCCTCCTGATTCCATCACCTTGAGGAGGAGGCTTCAGCGTGGTGTTTTGGGGTGACACGATGGTCCTTGAACAGCACTGGGGGCCTAGGAGTGCCTGGTGTTCAGATGTGCACAGCTCAGTGCTTATAGTGTTGGGGTTTTGTTTTGTTTTGTTAGTTTTGGGTGTTTTGTTAGAAAGAGTCTTACTATGTAACCCAGACTGGCCTATAACTCAAGGTGATCCTCCTCCTGCCACAGCCTCCAGAGTGCTGGGATGGCAGGTATGTGCCACCATGCCTGGCTAAACATGCTTTATTTTAAAGGAGGTAATAAGGAGTAGAAAGTGAAGTACATTTATAGGTGTTAAGGTAAAATACTAGACATCGAAAAAGCAGTAAACTTGTGGTGGTTGAGGACCCGAGGAGGGCCACTTGGGACATCTGTCCGGCCCTTCCCGGCCTGCGTGTGTCCACAGGGAGGAGGCTTTGGAGAGTGTGGCGGCGTTGGGTCCTGTGGCTGTGTCCCAAGCTGGACCCTCCTGCATGCCTCGCTGCTCCCTTTCCCCAGTCAGGTGGCTCTTATTAGAGCCGCAACAGTGCTGTGCCTCAGTGACCTGTTCTCTGAATTGAAATTTTACACACTGGAATACAGTGTTATTCCAGGACTCGGCAAGATGTTTTCATCTCATTCCCCCATCAGCGTACAACATTTGATTTGAGTTTTAAAAATTCGGCATTCCACATCTGAGTGTGGTGGCACATGCCTCTGTTCCCAACGCGCTGGGAGGCTGAGGCAGGAGGATTACAGGTTTGAGCTCAGCCTATTTTGAGCTTAGGGAGACCCCTGTCTCAAAAATTAAAAAAAAGTTGGGGGTGTAGTTCCATGGGAAGGCCTTGGGCTCAACCCCCACTACTGGGGGAAAAAAAATCAGCATTCCAACTAAGGTTCTTCTTACACAGTTGGGCAATTTCATTGTTCTGCTCTGACTCCATGGAATCTCCCAGCTTGAAAAAGCCCTGCTCTTGCTCCGTGAATTTTCTGCTCCACAGAGCAACCGAGTTTACTTTTTCCTAAAGCCAACATTGGAAACAATCTCAGTGAGAAAGAGTTCCGCATCTTCGTGAGGTGTGATTTTTTGGGCTCGGAAAGACGCTGATGAGTTCTCTGTTCAAGCCTGTGGGGAGCTTCAGGGTTTGGGGCTCAGCCTCAGGATAGGTTCATCAGGTTTATTCAGGGATCGCATCAAATGATCCTCACAGGGTCGCAGGCCGTGGGTCCTGGCTTTACCCTTTATGGGTTAGAGTCCCTAGCTTGGGCTGTCCTTGCCCCCCGCTCCACACATAGATTTCCTTCAGTCCCCCTACCCCTCAATACTCCTGCCCCAACAGCCCTCTGGGTTCCAGACCTGCTGTGTCCACTTGGCAGCCCCACTGGGATCTCAGAGCTCAGTGCTGGGACCCTCTACCCCCTTCCCACATGCATCCTCCTCCGAGGCTTGGGACCCTGCTGCCATTGTCCCTGGGGGCTCTGACATCCCCCAGGGCTGCTGTAGGGGTGTCCCAAGCCCTCTCCTGTGCACCACACCACCACCACCCATGGTCCTGTCCCTCCTTCCTCTACCATGTGTCTCTGGCTTCTCCAGGGGCCATTCTAGTGCTCGGTGACCTACTTACAAACATTGCTCCACGATTATTCGTGCAACATACTGGTGACCCCATTATCAAGTCCGAATTGCTCAGTGCTAAGTGTGCCCTGAGAGACTGATCCAAAGACTGCTTCAGAGACATTAAATGTATGTATTCGCCTGTGTATCCCCCACAAGAAAATTGTCCTGCCTTCCACACTCAAAACTTCATGTGAGCATCCCTTACAATTCTAATTTATAAAACATAATTCACTTTTGTTTTTGAGACAGGCTCTCTCTATGTAGTACATTCTGACCTCAAATTCATGGCAGTCTTCCTGCCTCAGCTTCCCGAGTGCTGGGATGACAGGTGTGTACCACCATGCGGGGCTCTCAGTAATTCATTTTAAGCCAGATGTGGTAGTGCACACCCTGGGAGGCGAAAGCAAGAGGATCACAAGGTCAAGCCCAGCCGGGGTAACTTAGTGACTTGGGAAGACCCTGACTCAGAATACAAAATAAAAAAGGGGCTGGGAATGTAGTCCAGTGGGAAGGCTCTGAGTTCAATCCCCAATACCTCAGAAATAAATGAATAAATAAATATAGGTATTTTAAAGACGGAGTCCACTTCTGGAGCAGAGCAGACGGTTAGACCTTCAGGGCCATAGCGCTGGTGCCCCTCCATCAGGGCTGCGAGCTCATTAGAGCGGTGTGCACGCCTGTCACTCGGCCTGTGTCTCGAGCAACCATGCAGAAATTCCCCATGCTGATGAGAAGTGTGAAAATGAGGGTCATTCTGCAGTCAGCCTCAAAGGATTTTCACCAGTGGGATCCAAACGTGAACAGAAATCTTATAATGCATAAAGATGCCCAAAATACTTTGCTTAAAAATCCTGATTATGGAGAGAAAGCAGTGATCTAAAGGACTTGCGAGACTGGCAGGATAATCGCTGTGAATTCGAGTCCAGCCTGCGCTACATAGTAGACTCTGTCTCAAAAAAAAAAAAGAAAAGAACTATAAATTGACTTGAGTTGTGTTGCTGAGGCCCAGATTTGGGGAACTGGTTATCCCAGGCACCTCTCTTGGGGGACCCCGAGGATAGGTGCCCTGGCCATGGGGTCCAAAGCCTCCTGAATTTCCGGTGAGGGCAAGTCGGCACCTGGAGCCAGGTGGATATGAACCGCATCTCTGTTGCTGCCAACTACGAGCCTTGGGACTGAAAGGGAATCACCCGTCTTAGCTTCTGAACTCTGATTTGCCGGTTAAAGCAGTTTCTTCTGGCCTGAATCTCAGCTGCCCTCCTTCTTCCATCTTCATCCCTCCTCGTTTAACCTACCCCAACATATCTGAGCCATTTGTGTTTTCCTCCGCCGCTGTCTTCTTTCAGTGCTTCTGACTTCCAGCACTGCCCCAGGTGGACCGACTGTGATACTCTGAGTGTGAATGCGAATTAAAGCACCGTTTAGTCAAAGCAGTCACATCCGAGCAGAGGGTAGGTGATCCTGGGGACACTGTCCCCACAGACAGTGGGAACCGTGCAAGAAGGTAAAAAAAGAAATGCAGGGTGGAGGGCAGACAGCAGTGGAAGGATGCAGGGGTTGCTGGGGCACAGAAAGGAAAGGACCTCAACCACCTTTCCCCTGTTGGACACCTCAGTGTCAGCGAGGCGGCAGTGCCAGGAAGGACCACCTTTCCTTTACGGCCACCTTGGCTAAACACTTAATTTTAGTGATTTAAACAAATACTTTCTGAGAAGTGTCTTATTGTACTGTAACTAGAACCAATTATGTAGATCACTGAGAGTTATTCAATTGGCTCAAAAGAATCACAATCCTGAAAAGATCATGAGCATTTTCAGAGTTCAGTAAACGTCCTGTGAGAAACATCCATTCCTGATTTTGACCACATGTTGTCCCAGGATCCCAGAATCGCTTTCCCAGGACTCAGCAGTGAAGAAGCACCGGGAATGGTGTGCCTTCTCTGGATGTGAGCTGGAGGCCTCTCAGGGCTGCTGCTTCCTGGGCTTCGACCTGGGCTTCAAGTACAGCACCCTGGTCTCCCACCCTCTCCTCCTGGCCAGTCTCTGTGTGTCTGTCTCCACTTCCCCTTTCTTTTAAAGATACCACTCACCCTTTTATCTTGGTCACCTCTGTAAAGGTCTTCTCTCCAAATAAGGCTGAATCCTGAGGCACTTGGGGTGAGGGTTCAGGGTGTGACATTAGGGGAGACGAAGTCCAACCCCAAGCCGTTCCTTTTGGTCTCTGCATAAGGAACTTGCAGTTCTTTGTGACTGCCCGATAAAGACGGAGTCTTCTGTTTATTTTCCCAATGACTTTCACATGTATTAAATGTAGTTTTTCATTCAATCTGGAGGCGGCCTGGTGTCTTCACTCCAGGGGTCTCTTTAGGACTTTGACCATGACTCTGTCCTGTCCCCGGACTTGTCCCCGTGCCTGCTCTGCTGGGCTCCAACTCGCCTGGACTCTAAGCTTTTCTCCTGTGCAGCTTTTTTGAGATGATTCTGTCACACACACACACCTGCAAAGGCCCTACCACCCAACCTGCAGTCTCTCGAGTCTAGTCCCTGAAAATGGCTGTTTGGAAATACGGTGTCAAAGCCCGAATGTTAGCTTCACTTTCCCGACTCTCCTGCTGAACTGGCTCATTGTTACAGGACATCCGGTCTGCCCCTCTGTGGTTCTGGGGACATCCGGTTTCTCATTTGTGATTATGGCACATCTGGTCTGCTGATGTGTGATTATGGGGACATCTGGTGTCTTAGTTACTTTACTCTCATTGCTGAGACAAAATACCCAACACCCAAAGTTAAAGGGGAAAGGTTTATTTGGCTCACAGTTTGTAGAAGTTTCAGTCCACAATCAGCTGGGTCCGGGCAAGGTGGCCTGGCAGACAGCAGAAGGCAGTAAGGTAAGCAAGGGGTGCAAGCAAGGGGCCTAACCAGCTTCTTCCTGTACCTTATACTTTATCCAGGCTGCTAGGATTAGGGTAGTGCCAAACCAATCAGTGGATTGCATTAGTAATCACACGCCCTTAATCCCTTAATCCAAGCATATCACACACTCTAGATGCAGCGACCTTTTAACACATGAGGCTTTGGGGGGACAGCTAGACACAAACCGTAACATCCGGTCTGCCCATCCGTAGTTACAGACATCCAGTTTGTCCATCTTTGGTTGCAGACATCTGGTCTACCCATCTGTGGTTATGGGGGTATCTGGTCTGGCCATCTGTAGTTGTAGACATCCAGTCTGGCCATCTGTGGTTATGGACATCCGGTCTCCTCATTTGTGCTTATAGGACATCAAGTCTGCTCGTGCATAGTTATGGGGGCATCGGGTCTCTCCATTAGTGGTTATACATATCCGGTCTCTCTTTTGTGATTATGGAACATCTGGTCTGTCCATCTGTGGTTATGGACTTCCTGTCTGAGCTCCGTGGAGGTGACGCTGCAGAAGGTAACTGAGGAGCAGCTCTATTTCAGCTCATGGAACTGCACTGTGCTCTCCCAAGTGTCGGCATGTTTCATAGAAAGTGTGGCTTCCTTCTTGAACATCCGCAGACCTTTTACTTGTGTACATTATCCTGAGACTTCCTGACAGTAGTTTCCAGTGTGTCGGCTAGAGGTGGATGTGTAGGTAATGTAATTTTATCACCTCACACTTACTGTTTAAACAGATTGCTTCAGTTTTCTGTCATTCAGTTCATATTCACAGAAGGGATCATCTAGGGTGTGTCCTGAATGATTTAATTTTTTAAACACCTTCTCTTTATTTTGAAACCAACTGTGGCTTTCTCTCATATAAATGCGCTTCTTGTTTCTTTGCAGAGACCTTCGCTTTAACAGAATTCGTGAGATCCAGCCCGGGGCATTCAGGCGGCTGAGAAACTTGAACACACTGTAAGTCAAAACTTGGGATGGGGAACCCGTAGGGGAAAGATAAATGGAAGTCACTGTGCCATTTCCCTGCAGGCGACAGGAGTACTGTGGTCACACCTGACCCCCGCTGAGCAGGTGTGCCCAGAGAGCGGTGGAGCTGGGGGTGATGCAACCATGTGCAGGTTGAGTGCCCATCCCCTTGGGCAGTGAGGTACCATGCGACATGTGCCTTGGCCTGGGCAGGTGATCACTCTTGAGTCCCTTTTTCACTTGCTGGGTCAGGGTTGCTGTCCTTCCACTGCAAGGCGGAGCAGGACGGAGCTTTACCTGCCCTCAGTGCGGATGCAAGCAGGCTTTAGTCCACCTAGTTCCACTACAAACCTAGACCCTGCGCCTCCTTGGATATACAGGGGTCTTTCCCTCAGCACCAGGACTCAGTACTTGGCCTGTGTGCAGGGAGGCAGAAGCAGGAACCAACCAATTCTCCATGGAGGGTAGTGCATGGTGGCTGTAGATACCAGCTCCGTATCCATGGGAATCAGTGATAGGGGCTTCAGGTGACACCTCCAGAGTGGCCTCTGCCCAGACCCTCCTGTGCTTCCAGGGTTGCTGAAGAACAGCCCAATCCTGGCTGAAGTGGGAGATCAAAGATTTCGGGGCAGAGATACACTCGTTTGTACAGGAGAGAGGATTTATTCTCCAGACTATAAGAGGGTGGAAGACGTGGGGTAGGTGGAGACACATTACTGGTGTAAACCAGCGATTGTGAGGGTCACACGCTGCGGATTCTTGAGTGATACTGGTACTTTAGTGACGGCTGGCACAGGCTTTGTGGCTCAGCGGTTTTGTGATCTTCTCCACAGTTGCAGGAATTCCTTAGCACGGTGCAGAAGGGTCTGGCTTTGTTTTTGTTTTGAACTCGCATCACCATTTCTTTCTCAGGCTCCTCAACAACAATCAGATCAAGCGGATACCCAGCGGCGCATTCGAGGACTTGGAGAATCTGAAGTACCTGTAAGTGGACCGTCACTCTGTCTCTGTGTGGAGTGTTCAGTGTGGCCTCGCAGTGCGTGCTGTGTGTGGCTTTCTGTGTGTGCTCCATTCTGAGGCCTTTGTTTCCAGAAGGTGAGTGGCATTTGGCTGGGAGTTTAAAATGGGCTGTCACCGGGATAAAGTGCCGTGTTCAGTGACCATGTCAAGTCACTCAGCCTTAGGTACTGAGCATAGCAGCCCAGTGATGGTGACGCTTTAGGTGACAGTATGCTCAGTAATGCACAGCCGACCTGCACGCTGTGAACGTGAGCCTTCACATTCTTCCTGCTATGGGGAGCATACAGTGTGAATTGTTAATTTCTCTGGAATGTCATCACTTCCTGCTAATTTCTCATTTTCCCTGATTTCATCTCTTCTTTTATTTAAACTTTATTTTTTTAAAATTTGAATTTAATTGATCCGTTATCATTTAAAAGATCTACTTGCTGGAGTTAGTTTGGTAGGTTAGGAAAGGACTTCCTGCTGGGTGTGGCATTGCATGCCTGTCATCCTAGCACTCAGGAGGCTGAGGCAGGAAGATCGCCAGAGAGTTCAAGGCCAGCTGAATGACACAGCAAGACCTTGTCTCAAAAAAGAAAAGAGAAGAAAAGGAAAGGACCTCCCTTCAAAGCGCACTGGCTTAGTACCCTTCCCATGCGTTTATTTTAAACTGAGAAAGATTTGAGGAAACATTGGGGTTCCATAGATTACATCCTGGGTCTAGACAGGCTGCAAGTACATGCCCCTTGGGTTTGGTAAATTGCTGTTCTTTTTAGGTCATCGATAACTTCCCAAAGAGAGCCATTTCTAATGAAGGTGTTACATAAGTTATTTTTATTAGAAATTTATATTGTAACTGAACCTGAACATCTTTAAGCTGATTTTTAAAACACCAGCTATTTTTTAGTGCTAATGTAAATCTTAAAATATATTTTCCTCTGCTTGCCTTGTAAGCATGAGGCCCTGAGTTCGATTCCCAGTACCAAAAAATATTTTCCTCAATGAAAATATTATGTGAAAGCTTTTTTTCTGTCATCTTTTGGCATAGAATGCTAATCTTTAATGTATGAATGTTCTTAAGCCTTGTTACTGGTTTTCTGTTTTGTTTTTTTTTTTCCTTTTGCTACCGGGGATCGGACTCAGGGCCTTGTGCTTGCTAGGCAAGCACTCTAACCACTGAGCTAGATCCCCAGCCCTTTTGTTACTGATTTTTAAAATGTGAGCCCAACATTCTGACCTCCCAGTGTGGTCATTATTCCAAATGCTCTGCAAGTTCCAGCTTTGGTTCCCTGGATAGTAAATGCCTTTAGATGACAGCCAGCATTCTGGGTATGTGTGTGTGAATTGTTGCTCCTGGTTTTAAATCAGTTAGGAGCAACTTGTGTACTCCGCAAATACATTTGTGTTAGGAAGTTTGGGACACCAGTTTCTTTTTTGTTTTGTTTTGTTTTTTGAGACAGGGTCTTGCTGTGTAGTTTAGGCTGGTCCTGAACTCACTATGTAGCCCAGGCTGGCCTCGGACTCCCAGTGATCCTCCTGCTTCAGCCTCCCAAGTTCTGGGATCACAAACATGTGCCACCATGCTCAGCTCACGGTCTCATTTAAATAATACCTGCCGACCCCACTGTTAGCCTCTTGCTCTCTGTCACAGACGGCTGGGACGGGCATCATCCTGGGAAGCAGGTGGCATCCGCTGCCCACCCTGCCCCAAGCAACACGCCGGTCTAGGCTTCTGGCTCTGGATCACTAGGTGCCATCAGTGGGGCACATTTGGGTAATTAGCATAATAGGGTTTTCAGTGACTAAGAACTCTGCTGGGGCTATGGATGTGGCTGAGGGGTAGAGCACTTGCCTAGCATGTGCAAGGTCCCTGTTCAGTCCCCACGTGCTCACACACACCCACACACAACCCCTTCTGAAATCTGTCAGGTGCCTTCGCTTCGTGTATGTGGTCAGAACTGAAGTTTATCTTTAAAAGTTGGAGTCCTTGTTCCCCGGACCCCACTTACTTCTGGCAGGACACGAGCCTCTTGGTGGTGAAATAGATTCTCGAGAATCAGTGGTAAAAGAGTTAACTCTGTGATCAAGTAGAAAATTAGAATTTATGATGGAAATCTTGCTAGAACTGTTAGGATGCCAATCCTGCTCCAGCATCGCTATGAACATATTCCTTCGAGTCTGTTGTTTCACGTAGTGTTCTTCAAAAGGAACCCTTTCCTCCCCATTTCCAGAAGCTGGTGCCAGGTGAAACTCATTGATGTTTTGTTTTAAGAAGTAGGCACAGAGCTCTCACCCTCCAGACTTAACGTTTCTCAGGGGAAACAGTGATAACTCACTAAACTGCAGTCACTGGGGACAGGGTCACATTCTAGATGTTTCCTAGGAGTCTATGCGATCCCATTTTGCAGAAGAGAAGACAGAGGCACAAGAAGGTTGACCTCTCACCTTCGGTCATGCAGGCAGCAAGGGGGGGCCTCTAGCAGCCCAGGGGGCTGACAACCTGCCTGGCTGTGTTGTGACTGCTGCCCTGCGGATCACGGGGAGTCCCAGCCAGTGTGTGTTACAGCTGCAAATCTATGAGGTCGGCTTGGTAAATCTGCGCAGAGGGAACCCCACTTAGACGGGTTGCAATAATTACAGAGCGCAGAGCAGGTCCCACTAAACTGGGTCCTGTGCCAGACATTAATTGTAATACAGTCAAACACCTTTCTGGAAATGATGCAATCGATACTGTAAGTGTCGAGGTGGCCCTGGCACAGGGTGGCATGCTCGGTGGTGTTTCCTGGAGTTGTGCAGGAAGTGGGTGTCTTTGCCCTCCATGGGGCACATGGCTTTCTTTGGAAAGGACGGGTAGGATGTGTGCGAGGCTTCACATGCCACGGCCACACTGCTGTCCCCATAGTGCAGGCACAGCCGTACCCAAGACACGAAAGGATAAGTGTGGTCATCGTGTTCCAGCAAAACTTCAGTGGACTCCAAAAGAGGAATTTCATATATTTTGGGTTTATGAGAAACCATATGATATTTGTGTTTGTGTGTGCAACTTATTTCACTTGACGTTAAGGCCTCACTGTGCACCCATTTTCCTACAAATGACTGAAGTATATCCTTCTTTATGGCAGAGTAATACTCTATTGTGTATGGACAGCACATTGTCTTTATTCCTCTATTGATGGATATACCATTTAAACTGTAAAGTCCATTTTCATTTTCAGGCTGTGCACACATAGATGATGGGTTGGACCTGTGGCTCTTCTGAAAGTCACATTTTGAGTGGGGCTGAGGGGCACGGTTCAGGACACCCCTGGACTCCCTGCTGTCTCTGTATTGTTTAGAACCCTTTCGGCGTAATTGAAAATCAGTGCCTCGTTACACGTGTGTGGGGAGAGGGTCTGTGTTCTCCAGGTCCCAGAGGCCAAGTGGTGAGCTGTCGTGGGCCGTGGTGGGAGAACCCGCATCCCCTGACCACATGGCCCCACTAAGGCTGGGAGGGAGGGGCCTCAGGAGCGGCCCGGGCCTGCCGTGTTGTGTTTTGTCTATTCTGATGCAGTCGTGAATTTAAAACCGTCTCCACGTGTCCTCCCAGTTCCTCCTCGCCCTGTGAAGTGCAGCCTCGTGTGTGTGCTAACCCTCTTCCGTGTTTCTTGTTTCAGCTATTTGTACAAGAATGAGATCCAGTCAATTGACAGGCAAGCGTTTAAGGGACTTGCCTCTCTAGAGCAACTGTAAGTGTCCCTCCTCTTCCGCACCCCGCTTTCTCGGATGCCCTGCCTTTGCCTCCCGCAGGACAGATGGACACGGTGCTGCTGCATGATGCATGTCCGTTCCGGCCGGGTGCAGGGAGGCTGTGCATGGAGGTGACGAGCAGCCCCGGGCCAGTCACTCATGCATCTCTCTCATATCCCTTGGGTCCAGCCTGCATCCCCTCCACAGCATTGACTGGTTTTTTTCTATGCACCAGACCTCAGGCCGTGCATTCACCATTCCAAGAACCAAATTGATCGGTTATGCTAAAAGCCATAGTGTTGGCCAGGCGCGATGGCACATGTCCATAATGCCTGCACTCTGAGGCAGAAAGGATCCCAAGTTCCAGTGCTGCCTGGGCAACTTAGTGACTTAGGGAGACCTTGTCTCAAAATAAAAAAGAGCTGGGACCGTAGCTCAGTGCAAAAGCCCTCGATTAAATCCCCAGTACTGCAAAAAACAAACCAGCAAACAGACAAAGCAGAAAACCTATGGTGCTCACGCTTTCATGGAGCAGACACACAAACCAGGAAGACCAAATAAAGCCTCCCGTGGCAGTGGGTCTGGGGCCTCGTGGGGCACGAGGCTGTGTCCCTCACATGCTGTGTCCCCTTGGTGACTCTCACGTGTGAGGTTTAATGTCTTCTGTGGCGATGTCATTGTCCTGCCACGTGCTCTGAGTTAGTGGTGTTGGTGTAACCAAGCGTTCCCGCTCTTTGGCTGTGCCGAAAGTTGTACTTTGCCGTGAAGCCAAAGTGTGCACTTTGCAGTAGAAAGTTCTGGTGAAATGAAGGTTTTTTTCCCCAGCTGGTTTGCCTGGCCCATCCAAGGCATCTTCAGATCTCCACAGTTTTATTTATAGGATGGGAAGCAGCTGCTTGCTGGGTGCAGTGACCGCCCCTGCCCAGTTGGGTTTCGTGCCTTCCCGCTTCCCCTGCACAGGCTGGTTTGTCTCCCCTGCAATAGTCAGAAAGAAGCTGTGTACAGACAGGGAGTTGTGTCCTCTGTGCCTAGAGAGGACGGAGCAGCAGAGCTCGGGCCTGGGAAACATGCCGACCTGGGTAACAGACGAGCTAGTTCTGAGACAACAGGGTCTTCCTTGGTGATTTTGGGACTTGAACTCAGGACCTTGTGCATGCTAGGCAAGCGCTGTACCCCTGAGCTATGCCCCAGCTTACAAGATCTTCTCGCAGTGGGTGAGTTACAGTCCTGTGACCCTGTGTAGTCCGGAGTCCCTTGTGCTCTTGGGCTCTGTCGGGGTTCAGTGTGAGAGGAGGAGGTAGAAGAAGAGACCAGGCATCTGCAGGGGACCCAGTGCCTCTGCCCAGATGCATGGTGACAGGGTCGTGGGGTCCCTGCTCTGGGGTGTGGGCATCCAGGGGACGATGGCAGGACCTCAGCTGGCGTTATTGGGAGAGATCAGCCCCACAGAGCACTCAGGCACTGCCTGTGGCCAGGGGCAGCCCGTGCTGATTTGGAGGAACTTAGAACCCCTCTCCAGCCCTGATGTTAGAAAATGTGGGTCCTGCAAGGGAGGCTGAGAAGCATGAGGCCCCGGAGCTGTGGCTGGGAGCTGGGTACTGGGTGTAGCAGTGGGCAGATGGGTGTCTCCTGGAAGGAAGGCTGTTGACCTCTAGCTGGGTGTGGAGCCTGGAATCGTAGCAGTGTGGGAGGCTAAAGCAGGAGGGTTGCCAATTGAGCCCAGCCTGGACAACTGAATGAGACACTCTCACAAAATGAAAAGGGCTGGAGGTATAGCTCAGTGTAAAGGCCCTGGATTCAGGCTCCAGGGAATGAGGGGCGGAGGGAGGGACATTGTTAGGCCAGAGTTGGAGCTCAGGTCTCAGTGGTGACCCTGGGTTCTTGGGGAGTCTTTTCCTGGGCTCAATTGCCTCCACTGTCCATGGTGGTGCGTTGGACCCCGGGGCCGCTGTAGCCCAGCCTCTCCAGGGTCCTGTGGACCTAGTGCCAGTGTTCCGAAGTGCCAGTGGCCAGGATCTTGGAGTCCCATGAGCTGTCTTCCAGACAGTGCCACAGAGCAGTGGAGGAGATTTGAGACCAAACCAAGCTCCCTCGGGTTTATGTGCCCACCTTCTCTGTTTTCCATCAGCCCTAGCTGTGGTCCGTCTTCCACCTGCCTGGGTCTCTGTGTCCCCAAGCTCACCTGTGTCTGCATGCCGTTGGTCCACGCTGCCCAGTGCACACAGGCCCCATGATGGGGACTTATGTTCATCTGTCTCCTTCGGGATGTTTAGATCAGACGCTGCCAGTGTCCTCCCTGCTCCACTCCCTCCTGGTTCTGCACCCCCCATCCCTATGGTGGGCCGGGGGACAGACGTCTAGACTGGCCCCTGAAGATCCTCTGTCCCTGAGAACAGCCGCCTGCCTGTGTGCCCCAGCCCCTCAGCTGAAGGATCTTGATCTTGGAGCTGGTTTTGCCTGGGCAGCTGCCAGGGGATGAAGTCAAAGCTTGGGGACCTCAATGTGACAGTGATTTCAGTGTTAGTGAGAGCCAGCCCAAGCATGGGGTTGGGGAGCAGTGCTTTTGTTGGATGCATGGAGGCCCTGATACCACACAGTGGTTCTACTGCTCCTTTGGTCTCCTTGGAGGAGGCCCTGTCCCTCACTGGGGTGGCCAGGTCCCTCCTGAGACTCCCAGCAAGAAGGGGGACACAATGTTTCACTGCAGAAAACATTCCACCAGCTTTCAAAATGGGAATGTTAGTATTCAGGGAAATCGGAAGAAATGAGCTCTACCAAAAATCTCTAAGCGGTGGGAAGTAAGGAGCCATCTTCAAAGGAAAAACACACACACACATAGACTCTAGGTGTTTGGTATGACAGAGGACGTCCAAGGGGACACGTTATCTGTGTTTCTGTGGCCTGTTCTCCAAGTCCCCTGTGGCTGGCTGGCTGTCCAACATGCGTGCAGCATGTGATTAAGGTCCACGGCCCTACCAGGTCCCCACAGCAGTTAGAAGTCGTGAGCTCAGGAACCTCATATTGTCTTTGAAGTTGTGTCTTCTGCTTTGTTTTTGTCCAGGATCGTCTGTGCCCGATTTCAGGTGTCTTTGGTCTGTTTGTTGGTCTCCACAGTATCGGATGTATACAGTTTCCTGTTGACATGAGATTATGAGTGACCTGGAAAAAGCTTTTTTAAGCAGAAAATCTGAGCCTGAAAAAGTCATTAAATTGCTTAAATCACATTTCTTTTTTTAAACTCCTTTTAGGTACCTGCACTTTAATCAAATAGAAACTCTGGACCCAGAATCATTTCAACACTTACCGAAGCTTGAAAGACTGTGAGTTGCGTTGTGTTCTTTAGTTTCATGTTTTTCAGTCGTGGGCCATCTGCCTGTGGCTTTGAGAGTCAGGGCAGCATGTGCCAGAGGCCCTCAAGAAGTTTGGGTGTAAAACTCACCTTCCTGGTTTAAATCAGAGGGTGGACTTGCAGTTTTCTCTTTATGTGGATGTGGTGATAAAATTAAAAGTACATTTAATTTTCTGGGCAAAAATAGTCCCATTCTGAAAGTCATTTGCATGACCTCAGTGTAATCAGAAGGTATTTTTAAAAAGCTCACAGTCTGGTCTATCTCAGAAGTGTTTTTGAAAAATTGGTTGGTATTATCTTTCAACAGATTTTTACATAACAACCGGATTACACATTTAGTCCCAGGAACATTTAACCACTTGGAATCTATGAAGAGACTGTGAGTATAATCCCTGCTGTGTAGCTTTGCTGGGAATCCCTTACATGCCCGCCCAGGCCTTTCTGTGGGCTCTCGGCAGTGTTTCTAGGGGTCAGCAAGGTTTTAGGAAAGAGGCCCTGTGCAGCTTCAGTCTGTTCTCATGCAAAAGGGCAAGTAGGTGACTGAGAATATGAGCGTAAGTAAGCTTTTAATAGGCAACTAAGACACTTCAAAATTACCTTTAAATTCTTCGCATTAACTTCTAATTCCATAGCGCATATTTCACTGGTGGAAATGGGCACCATTTGCAAAGAGCCTCCGCTGTTTCTTAAGTTCCTTTTCCTCATCACACGCTTGACTCAGACTGCAGCTGACCGAAGCCTGCTCACTTGTTTTCAAGGCCCCCAAAAGAATCTTTTTTGTGCTGAGACATTTTTTAATAGAATCAAGGCTTTTGGGCGCTGATGAAGTTACTTGATATCCTGTGCCTTCCCGCTTGAAGGCACATTTCTCAGTTAGATGTAGCCCAATGCGGTGTCTACAGTGAACTGCTAGACCCAGACACAAAACGCAGCAGAGCTGCCCCTCCCTGAGCAACTTCTGTGTGTCTGTTTTCTCTCTTCAGTGAGATAAAGTGGAATAAGACACAGGCCTTTGTGTAGTTTTGTTTTCTTTTTAGAATTTAAGAAAAAAAATTCACCAGTCAAACTGGGATCTAAATTCTAAGTGGAAGATAGGACGAGTATTTCTGTGTTTGATGGATAAAAGAGGAGGAAGAAATTGCTGAGTAAATAGAAAATAACCCAGCCTGGCTTGTTGAAAAGGGGTGGGACTCGGGGTGCATCAGCCCCACAGCTGGCTGTTCCCAGCTCCTCCTGGGTGCCTGGCAGATGAGGCCGGCTGCTCACTCTGACCCTCCCCTTCCCACTATTTGCTGGCTCTGCATTGCTCAGACCAGACCCTAGATTTGGACTCAGCAGCAGATCTGCCCAGCCACCATCTGTCCAGAGTTATCTCCAAGCCCCAAGCTCGGGAGGCCTTACTGGTTACCGGTTCCAGGAGTTATGTCCTTCTGTGGGCTTCTATGGTGGGCAGGACTGGCCACGTGCCACCTAGCTGACTGTCCATCCTGCCCAGCGTTGCCCACCATTGCCCCTGTACTGATCTTCAGGGTTTTGAGATTCAGCCATGGGACAGTGGGTCACCTGCTGGTGCCTTGGCGGGTGGCTGTCCCATCCTCTGGTGGCTCCCTCCCCATGGATCTGCATCCTGTCTGCACAGAGATGTTACCTGCTTGCCAGAGGAGGTCAGTGCCCAGGCCAGGCAGCTCTGTGTCCCAGTCCCCGTTGAGCTAATGCACGCCCTGGAAAAACGCAGATGGGTGTGTGGTCCCCTGGGGCACTGGGCCTCGAGTGTAGACCCGAGCTCCGACCCAGCATCCTGGGCGAGTTCCTGCTGGGCTCTTAGGAGCCTGCCTGGGTGTGAGTCACCTCTCCAGGGGGCCCTTCTGACTCTGTAGAGCCTGCCTCCTTTCTCAGGGTGCGGGAACTTCCTGTCTGTGCTGAGTCAAGTGCCAGGCTTTAGGGGAATCCAGAAGCTTCAGGGACCCTGAGCTTTACTCCACAAGGAGAGATGCACACTGCTATCTCGTTCTCCATCTGGGACATGTGGGGGCTGAGAAGAGGGGGACCTCATAGTGCTCTGGGGTGATGAGGGTGGGGCGGCTTTACGGGTTGTGCTTTCATCACTGAGTTTCAGGAGCCTAGGAACCTCTCCAACTCGCCCAGGCCCTGCTTGCCTCTGTCTTGAACTCAGAAGCTGCCCAAGTTTCAGACTCTGCCGAGAACCCCACCCTAGGGCCCGGTGCCCAGTGGCCTCAGCGCGCATGGGTCCAGGACCCCAGGCCTGCCGCGCACCTTGAGCCTGCGTGAATTCCAGGTCTCACTGGCTGCCCTTCTCCTCAGGCGCCTGGACTCAAACGCACTTCACTGCGACTGCGAGATCCTGTGGCTGGCAGATCTGCTGAAGACATATGCCCAGTCGGGGAATGCACAGGCGGCAGCTACCTGCGAGTACCCCAGACGTATCCAGGGCCGCTCAGTGGCCACCATCACGCCAGAGGAGCTGAATTGTGGTGAGAGGCCAGGCTTGGTCCCCGGGATGGTTTTGCAGAGAGCCTGGTGTGCGTCTTCAGCCATCACAGGCCAAGTCTTCTAAAAGTTAGGCCTCAGTGGCACTCGGACAAAGAGGGACCCCGCTTCTGGACCTGGCTCCGGTGTCTGAGCAACCGTTTGACTACCTGGTCCCAGCCCAGGTTCTGTTTCAGGTTGCTCTGTAAGAATAAGCCTCTTCCTTCCAGGCAGCTGTGGCCAGGAATAAGCCTCTTCCTTCCAGGCAGCTGTGGGGGCGGCGGTGGGCTTGGTTTTTCTGGGATAGCCCAGGGGGTTCACCAGAAATGGACACAAGGGGCTAGCCCAGGACTGGCCATGTGCTGTCGGGGGTGTAACGACCACGATGTAAAACTTAGCCAAAGAGAAAGAAAAAAGTCAAGTCAGACCACAGGGCACAATCTTTCTTTGAAATGCCCGAATCCAAATTGTAGTGCAGATTCCTTTTCTCTTTTAATTCTTTTTTTTTTTTTTTTTAATTTTTTCTTTCTGGTGTAAAAGTTAGTTTTCAGTGCCAGGCATGCTGGTGCATGCCTGTAATTCCAGGCCTTAAGAGGTCAAGTTAGGAGGATCATTATGAATTCAAGGCCAGGCTGGACATAGTGAGACCCTGTAGCAAAAGAAAATCAAAAGAAAGTTTTCAGTTCTTTGTCCAAAGCATCGTTAATATTTTTAATAGGAAAACAACATGAATGAAACTTAAAAATCAGTACATTTCGTGAGCAACCCCACTGATGACGAGATGCGCATCTGTCACCTTTTGTCTTCTATTATAAACTTGAGCCTAGCCCTGTTTCCAGTTTCTCTGTGGGGAGAGGTGATTGACATTTGTGGCGTTAACTACAAGCTGCCCCTGGCACAAGCATTCGCTCCCTGCCTGGCTGTACCCTCGCTTTCTGCTCCCTTTCTGCTGGGCAGACTTCCCAAGGTGCTGGGCAGCCCGTGGGTCTGACTGTGCAGGGTGGCCCATTCTTAGGTCCTGGAGGGACGCCTGGCTGGGGCCCATCCTTCTGGCCACCAAGCAGTATTAGCAGTGCTTAACTGTGCCTTGTGCCTGTAAGATAACTTCCCTACAAAGTGCCATGCACACGTGTGCGTGTTTGTGCTTGCTTTCTGTCCTCGCAGCATGTGTGTGGCAAACAAGTGAGTGCCTGGTGACCTGGGAGTGACCAGGTGGTCAGGCCGAGGCTCCACACTGACCATTCCCAAAGACTGGTCCCTGGGAGCTATCCACGGAGGGCAATTGGGATGGGGAGGGCTGCAGGAGGCGTGCACGCTCCTCAAGGGGTGTGCGGAGTCCTGCAGCCTGGGCTGCCATGCTGCCGTGGCTTCAGGACTCTGCTCTTGGGAGGACTTGGCCCCCAAGGTGGTGCACTGTTCGCCAGTCACTGGAGAGAATGATTGTGGCCTCCACTCAGCACTGGTGCTGCTCCTTGGAATGATCACAAAGTCTTTCAGGTGCTAGTCTGTGCTGACCCCACGGTGATGTCTCTGAGGTTGGAAAGGCAAGAGGGTCTGTGCCATAGGACGGTCTCCTGCGACTTTGGGCACATTTGTGGCTGAGCTAGGTCCGGACATTCTAGTTTTGCCTTGGCCACAGGGATTCAGTGTGGGTTCTTGTGTCCCCTCCTTTCGCAGTTTAGACTAACAAGGTCTCCTTTCCTCGTTGGGCACAGAAAGGCCCCGGATCACATCGGAGCCGCAGGATGCAGACGTCACCTCGGGGAACACAGTGTACTTCACCTGCAGGGCTGAGGGCAACCCCAAGCCCGAGATCATCTGGCTCCGGAACAAGTAAGTGGCATGGCGTGGCATGGCACAGCAGGCAGAGGTTGCTGGGGCACCAGGAGCATCATCTTTCCTGGAGTCCCATCCCGACACCCCATGCTCCCCATTGTGTCCCGGCACCTTGCCTCCAGGTGGGGAAGGCTAAAAGGGGACGCTGGCCTCCTCGGTTCTACATGACAGGTGGGTGTGGCACACTCCTGCCCCCAGACCCCATGCGGGGGAACCTGCGCTCAGTGGGCCTCAGCCTTCCAGCCCTGGTCCTCTGCTGGTCCCTCATGGAGCTCAGCCAGGGGTGGGAGCTGGGGAAGGCTGTTGGTCATCTCTGCTGCTTCCCTTCTCTGCTGGAATTCTGGTATTAGCTGACCCTGGACCTGGGCCAGGTGACAGGAGCCAACGAGGTGGGGACCTGCTCTCTGCAATGTGGTTGTCATGTGACCATGGGGTCAGAGACGAACAGGCAGGAATGGGGTCAGGTCACTGGGAATATCTGGGGTCATCTGTGGCCAGATCCCCATGCAGTACCTGGGGACAGGGCTGTCTGTGTGAAGTGAAGCTCACAAATGCCTACAGGGAAGTCCCAAACAGTGAGGCCAGCAGGAAGCCATTCAGACGCTGACCCTGTCACCCGCCCTTCCCACCGGTCACAGCGCCTGCCAGTGGCTGGTCTCAGGCAGTGGTGCGGAGATGTGTGTGAGAGCCGCTGGGTGGCACCTGAGAGCTAGGGATGCAGAGGGTAAAGGTGCATCCAACCTGCGGAGACCTCAGAGCTTGTGCCAGTTTGATGTCCTCCTGACACAATGTCACCCTGACCTTGGACCAAGGCCGTACAGGGGTGATGGAAGGTGCTGTCTGGTCTTCAGAAGCCTTGCTGAGATATGAAATCCAGATTAGAGCACTTCAGGAATGCTGAACTGTTACAAGGCTGTCCCTCAGTGGTAGAGAAGCGTAAATGTGGCTCAATACCTTCGCATCTAAGTTTTTTTGGGAGGAGGGGTGAGGGGTGCTGGGGATCGAACTTGGGGGCTTGTACTTGGTAGGCACGTGCTGTACCACTGAGCTAAATCCCTTGCCCCCATACCTACCTTTTACAAATGAAAAAAAAAATTGACATCAAAATTCAAAGTCTCAGACCTAGGGCCAAAGTCCTGAGGCCTGACCTCTGGTGCTGGCTCTGCCATCTGCCCACCTGTGTCCCTCTGGGGACATCTAGGTGGCTTCTGTTAGCGCCATAGGGAAATGTGTTCAGATGATGCTGGGTCATCTGGTGTCAGGTGTTCTCTACCTGCTCCTTGGGAAACTGAGCACAGGAGTGCCCAGCATTGAAGGTGATGCCCGGTGTTGGCCAGTGTTTTTAATGTGGTTTTGTTGTCCCAAGCTCTGGCACCTGGGGGCTTCCTCAGCTGCCTGCCTAGCTTTTTTTATTCTCTTGTGATGGGAACAGCAGACCTCATCTCCTCTCCATGTGCTTCCCAACCAAAGGAGGGAAAGACGGGTCACATGGTGGGCAAGAGCCGAGCAAGGGATCAAGGTGTCTCATGTGACATCTGTGTGATACGGGAGGAGCCCCCGAAAGGGCGAAGACCCAGGAACAACACCACAGCCTCTCGGGTGTCTGGAGTGGGGTGACACCCTAAGCTCACTGTACATCCCAGCAGGAACCCAGCAGCAGCACGTAGCTGGTTGTGTTTTTGTTTTTGTGTCTTGGGTTTGAGGTATTGCTGTGTGGCCCAGGCTAGTCTGGAGCTTACTGGCTCGAGTGATTCCCTTGCCTCAGCCTTCTGAGTGGCTGGAACTTGAGGCTCACACCACCACCCCTGGCTGTATTATCTTTAAAAATACAGATGGATACACAAGTATCTTTTGTTTTTAATTATATAAAAAGACATTGCTACCTTTTTCTTTTTTAATCTGCCAGAAGCAAAGAAGACTTTTCCTCTGATTTTCTCCACAGTGTGTATTTTTTTCCCACCTTTGGAGTTAGGACCGCTGTAAAGCATTTGGATGGAGAGACTGGGTGCATGGATCGGGTAGAGATCCAGGTGCACAGACGCTTTCCCAGGAACGCCTGTAACTCAGAGAAGGAAGGTGTCTGGGAGGCCAGCTCAGCCCTCCCATGTGCCCTGAGGTCCACTCGAGCCCTCCCCGAGGGTTGACAAGGCATTTCCTGTGCTTTAGACCTTCAGCACCCGACTCTGTCTTTCTAGTAACGAACTGAGCATGAAGGCGGATTCTCGCTTAAACCTGCTAGACGATGGTACCCTGATGATCCAGAACACGCAGGAGACTGACCAGGGCATTTACCAGTGCATGGCCAAGAACGTGGCCGGGGAGGTGAAGACGCAAGAGGTGACCCTAAGGTACTTTGGGTCTCCAGGTATGTGGAGGGTGTTTCACATAAGGTCACCCCAACTGTCCCTTCCTTGTTTCCTTTCCTCCCATACCGGCTTGCTAATGTAAGAAACAGGGCCAGGATTAGAAGCTGCCGTACAGGGTCAGCCCGCAGGGTCATGGGTGATTCGCGAGGGTCGCTGTGGCCCACGGTAGGCCCTCATCAGCGACGCTTGGGGGACCACCCCCCGCCTCAACACCACCTGCCCTGCCCTGTCTGGGGGGCAGCTGTTTAGCCACAGATAGCTGGTGCCGCTTGGTAGTGACGTTTTGTTGGCCAAGGGCTTTGATTCCTTCAAGAAGATAATAATACTGGTCTTTATTTAAAGTTACTCCATATCAAATGTTGTTGGCATGTAATTTTGAAAATGAGAAAATTCTGTCTCCGGCAGGGGGAGGACAGCTGTGGCCTCTGTCCATCTCCTCCATGGTTGTAAACTCTGCTCTGACCCCCCCCCCCCCGGTGTTCTGGTGTGGTCAGCAGAGGGGTCAGGACAGCGGATCTGTGCCCACCACTGTCCCCAAACAGTGTGGGTCACCACGGTCCTCTGTGGGGTCTTGGGTGACTGTGTGCAGCTGTAGGGCTGCAGCCCTGCCCTGGCTGGTCTTAGCTCTGTCCACAAGCACTCAAGAACTGGTGTCATTTAAGAACTGGTCTGTATTTTATATTTCAGGCCATGGTGTGTGGTTCCGTGTTTGTGCCTTTGTTTAGAGCTCAGCCTCTTCAAAATCAGCCTGATCTTTGCCACACGGTTGCAGCCCATCCTAGAGGCAGCGCTCAGTAATGAATGAACATTCCTAGTGAGCACATCCCATCCAGAGGAGATCTGAAGGCGGTTATTGCTGCCGGAGTACAGCCCTTAGGCACACCAGCCCTCCCTGGTTCCATGCAAGGCAGTGAGCGTGTCTGCAAAGCCAGAGAGATGCAGGACACAGCTCTTGCTACTAGAAGGAACCCGTGCTGCATTTGTAAGAAATAAAAGCATCCCTAACTCGGGAGCACAGTAAGGTAATGCTGCCCAGGTACTTGGGCACAGGAGACAGTGGTAGACGATGGATATGCATTTACTTTTAGGAGTGTTGCTTTGTGAGCAGTTAACTGATTCCAGGGCGGAATATCAGCCACCCTCTGTGTCCCAGAGCTCTGAGTCCCACCTCCTCCTAATCTGAATCTGTTCAGTCCCAAGAGCAGCAGCCTGATCAGCTGCCAGTTTGAGTGCCTGGCACCGTGGTGATATGGGCTGCAATCCTCAGGATGGGGGGCAGTTGGGGTTCCAGGGGGCATAGACTGCACCCCGTGGTCAGTCCCATCATTCGCTCTTCTAAGGCCGATGGGTTGAGAAGACTGTTAACATTTTTCAGTGATTGGAACTCTTGAGAATATTTGATCACACAGGAGGATTATGTGAAATGATTTGAGTGTCTGCAAATTAGGTTTTATTGGAACATAACCACACTTTTTTAACATATCATCTGTGGTGGCTTTTTCGCTGCAGCAACAGAGTTAAACCAGTGACCTGTATGGTCCCTAGTGTATCCATGTGCAAAGATCTCATCCACCCCGTCCCCAACTAAGGCACTGTCCTGCAGCAGAAGGAGCAGAGCGGGGTTGGGGACTTAGCCTTGAGTTCGATCCCCAGCACACAAAACAAAAAAAAGGATCAGGGCAACTTGCAAATCTCCCTGGGCCACAGGCAGGCAAATATACTTTATCTATTTTTAAGATCTGTTATTACAGGTATAGAAGTTTGAGGTTTTCATTTTCCTAGTGAATTGACTCTTCGATGACCAAATTGCATTATTAAAATTAATCATGATTTTTCATTTTCTATTTCCCACTACTACTTTGGAAGGTTAGTTAGTGGTTCTCCTAGACAACTAGAAGTGTAATCTTAAATTACTGAATGTCTGTTGTTGTCTGCAAAATACAGTCAACTGTCTTCGTTTGTGTGCTATGTGAGTTCTGTGTACTTTATAATCTGTAAGACACTGTTTTATTCTCTCTTGGCTTTGCTTCCTCTTTTACCCTCCCTTTCTCTCCTTTCTCTCTTCCCATCCTCTCTCCTTCCCTTCCTCCCTTTCTTCTTCCCCTCTTCCTTCCTTCCCTCCATCCTCTTTCTCCCTCTCTCCTTCTCCTCTGCCCTCTTAGCTCTTTATTTGGTGATAACCATCCTCTTGCCTAACGTTAGGAGAGGTGGGGACCAAAACCCTGAGAAGACCAGAACTTCTCCTTGGTCATCATAGCTCCTGGGTGGTAGGTAGGTGGGAGACCACTTTCTCTCTCTAGCTCTTTCTTCTTGGTGGTGAGGGGCTTGGGGGGCTCAGCTGCAGCTCTCTGTTTGATTCCCCTCTGGGCCTTGGTTCTGGTCTTGTTTCATCCTTGGTCTCCCTGAAGGCGCCTTAAAGCCAAGTTCAGTTCTGAGGTTCTGCAGACAAACTTTGGTGTTGTACTTATGTCAGGTAGTTTCGTAGTCTCTAATCTGCTGGTGTGATAACAACACTAGTATTAACTGTCATGCCTGTATTTTTAATAAGTGATTGTTAGACATTCGATTAATGCCACTTAAATGTTAATAGAATGAAAAAGCTACAGAAAAGCCTCCACCCTGTTGTTCCCCTAATCCACACAGTTCCCATCCCGTCCCCGCTGCTTGGGACACACGGAGATGTTGGTTTCTTCCGGTCCCTGGATGAACCTTCACGTAACCACGGTGGTGCCTCAGTTCACGAACTTCATTCTGTTGGTGATTCTGGTTGCAAACCAACTTGGATGAGAGCTGAATCTGATTCAGTGGTTAGGTTCAGTGTTGACCTTACGTGGAAGTTTGATTCAGTTCTCATTGGGTTGGGTTTGTGACCAGAATTGTGGAAAGAATTAAGTTCATAAACCGAGGTCCTGCCGTATTCCCTCCTGGAACGCTTGCAGATATTTCTCAGGTTGTTAGCTGTCACGGCGCCGTGTGTGTCCCTTACTCAAAACCTTCTGGACCAAACGTCATTGGAAATTCAGAAATTTGGGAGCGTTTTTCAGAAAAGTTTGTGAAACATAATCCATTTACTAGCTCACACCGCCAGCACAGTGCAGAACCATATGTGCGCTGCCATGTGTCAGTGCCCCCACTACAAGCTTCCGTCCACTGGCAGGAAGTGGAATAAAAAAGAAAGTCGAGACGTGACCTTGAGCAACGTGGGTTAAATTTGGTGAACAAACAATGACTTTTGAAGCTTTCGGAGTCCCTACTCGTGGATGAAGTGTAGTTAGCCCAAAGAAAGGTTAAAAAAGACTTTTATACTGAGTCATTTTCCATGCCTACAAACATGTCTGTGGGTTAAATTCCCAGTGGAGTGATTTCTGGGTAAAAGGAGTATGTATGTTTAGTTCTGATGTCCATGGCTATATCTCTCCAGATGGGCCACGTCACTTTACAGTCCCACTGTCAGTGTGGGAGGGCTCTGTCTCCACGTAAACTCAGTCATAAAACACATTAGTAAGTGTGTAGGTTTTTTCCTAGACTGATGTTTGAAAAATATTATCATAGTGTAGTTTTAATTTTTCTTTTTGTGATGAAATTTGGTATTTTATAAGGTCTAAATAGACAATACAGTGTTTTGTGCTGATGGGAATTAATAGGGAGGTTTAACAATATTGATGGCATGTGTTTGGGATAAATAAGAGTTCTCCATATCCACAGAATCTCGTGTGTGTCTAGAGAAGAAGTCCAACTTTTTCTCATCACTGTGATTGGTCACCAGTTGCCTGATTTTTTTTTTTTTTTTAATTTCTAAGACCCAGGCTCACTAAGTCACTCAGTTGTTCAGGCTGAGGTTGAACTTGCAATCCTCCTGTCTCAGCCTCCCAGAATATAAGCTGCCATGCCCAGCAACCTGCCTTCATTTGCATCTGTGGATCATTTTTATAGCCTGCACATTTGTTTTTGAAAGGAAAGAAAAATACGCTCTTTTTGTTCTTTATGCAGATTTTGTTCTTTTTGCTTGTGTTGGTGGTAGCATGAATGAATAGCCTGAACATAGAAAAATACCAAGCAAAACTCTTATGAAACTGGAAGAAACTAACAGGAGCTTTCTGCTTGTGACAGCGCGGCTGGCATTTGTGATCCAGCCTCAGAACACAGAGGTGCTGGTGGGTGAGAGCGTCACACTAGAATGTAGCACCACAGGCCACCCCGCACCACAGATCACCTGGACGCGAGGGGACAGGACCCCCTTGCCGGCCGACCCTCGGGTGAACATCACTCCTTCAGGTGGCCTTTACATACAGAACGTCGCCCTGGAGGACAGCGGGGAGTATACATGCTTCGCATCCAATGGTGTGGACAGCATCCATGCCACAGCCTTCATCATCGTCCAGGGTAAGCAGCAGGGAGTGGTGTCCAGGTGTCAGGACCCTGCTGTGCACCCAGCCGGCTGCCCTCTCCATGTCAGCGCCCCATTCCTGAAAGAGCTTTTGCCCTAGCTGCGCCCCAAGTCTCCCTCTTGATTCCCCTTAACTTGCTTCATCTTTATATGTAACACTCGCCCCATATGTGTATAAGTCTCTTCCGCTTTGCTAGGACAAAATTTCTAACACCCACAATTTAAAGGAGGAGAGGTTTATTTTGGCTCATGAGTCAAAGGGTTCAGTCCATGGTCAGCTGCTCCAAGGTAAAAATGGCATGGTAGAAAGGCCTGGCAGAGGAAAGCTGCTCACCCCATTGCAGCCAGGAAAGAGAGCAGGGAGGAGCTGGGGACAAGAATGCAGCCTTCCAGGTCACACCCCAGTGACCTCCTCCAACCAAGCCCCACTTCCTACCAGCACATCCAGCCAGGGACTCATCCACGATGAATCCCCTGATGAGCACAGCACCCCACAATCCAGTTGCCTTCCGGAAACCCAACCCTTGAGCCCAGGAGATTTGGTGGGAACATTCTAGACATAAAACGCAGCACGGCCTGGTGACAGGTGGGAATTCCTTGCATTGGCTGAGGCTGTGCTTTGGCCGTGGTGTCTGAGCCCCAAGTCCTGACCTGCACACTCTGCAGAAATTCACACACCAGGGCGGGCTCATCTCTCACCTGCAGCCAACTTTGAATGCGTTCATCAGGTCAGACTTTGAGCATAGGAATAGGTAGTTTCAACATTTTGGCTGTGTGTTTCCAACTAGTTTAACTCTCCTGAAAAGGAGCTTGTGAGTTTCCGGGTCAGCTGAGAGAAGTGTGCAGTCAGGAGGAACTAGAAGAATCCAGAAAGTGCAGAATGCAGACAGCTGCCTGCCTGGGTCATGGCTCTCTCTGACCATTTCCTGCCTCGCTAGCAGTTCGTTGGGAATCATCTTTCTAGCTTTCTTCACGTGTATAGCAGTGCAGCCCTGGTGGGGGCCTTTATTCTTCTGTGCTTCTTGCTCTTGTAAAAATGGGCACCTGCTAGATACCCTGTCCTGGAGCTCATCTTATATGCAGTAATGGTAACTCCTGTCAGTATACACTGTACACTAAATGACATTTTTTAACCATTTGCAAATTTAGTTTAAGCTATGTAATGAAATGAGTCTTCTTTTTTTTGCAGGGAGGCAGCACTCAGGTTTCAACCCAGCCCCCCCCCTTTTTTTTTTTAAATTTTGCTAAGTTGTTCAGTTGCCTAACTGAGCTCGAACTTGCAATCCTACTGCCTCAGCCTCCCAGGGTACCAGGATCCCTAGGAGTCTTTTTGGTTGGCAGGTTGGCTTGGTCCAGCTGAAGTAGGCTGAAGCGGGCTGTCCTCTGTGCACCAGTGCACTGCAGCTAGTAAGCTTCTTATACTCACCCCTTTTGTGAGCTCCTTCGGGATGATCCTAAGGAAATACCTGTCTGGTGATATTCTTCCTGCCTCCCTTTCTTCTTCTGTTTTAGACATCTTTACTGCAGCCACCATTCTGTCCGTTTACAACATCAGCCTTTTTGTTTAATTTTATTTATTATTTGCACAGTCTCTCTAGCCGGCATTGTCTCTAACTGTCCCATTGGGAATATTTCTTCTTCAAAGCTCTTCCGCAGTTCACGGTGACACCTCAGGACAGAGTGGTCATCGAGGGTCAGACAGTTGATTTTGAGTGTGAGGCCAAGGGCTACCCCCAGCCGGTCATTGCCTGGACCAAGGGAGGTAAGGCGCTGCCCAGGCTCCCTCCCCTTGCCAGGTAAACCCAGCACCTTCTGGACAGGGCTGAGCTGGGGTGGAGCCCACAGGACCCAGGCATCAGGAGAAGATGGAGGTGTCCCTGTGACCTCTTCATGGCAAGGACATCTGATGGGACTCAGGGTACCAAGATGCGGACTGGACAGCATCTCCACGAATCTCGTGGCTCATAGGATGGAGCTTCATGAGTCACTGTCCCCTATATTAAACAAGTGGGCTTTATGCTCTGATTCCCAGCATTCTCTTTGTCATATTTGCATCAAGTGTAGGACCATGACCACTGTAACCTGTGGTCCCGTCCCAGCCCACAATGTCACAGCTTGGCTGGTAAGTGCTGGTCTTCTGGAGACACGTCCACCCTAGATTGCTGGCGTTTGTGTCCAGACTTCTTGAGGATCACCCAGCCCCTCTGGCTTGAAACAGAAGGCCACTGTGTCCTCTGGTCCCTTAGAGGCTCCACTGTGACCCCTGGGGTGTCTCTGCCCTCAGGCCACCAGATGCTAAGAGAGAGGTTTATCCAGGAGGGAATTGCCAGGACCCTGCATGGGGGAGCACTGGTCTCCAGGGCCCCTTCCTGTTCGGTCTCCTCAGGTGAATCTTGGGCTCAGCCCCTCAGCCAGCCCGAGTCCCTCTTTAGCCTTTCCTCTGGTCACCTGCCCCTTCAGCCCCTTGCTGGGCATTGCTGGGCAGGGACCCTTTTTCTTCCCTGATCACCCTGCAGTGTGCGTACAGGTCCCATGTGGTATCTGCTGGATAGATGAGCAGGGCCTGCTCCCCGTGGGCCGGGACCTGCAACCCAGCTGTGTTCGCAGACAAAGCTCTCCTCCCACCCGAGTGCCGGGCTCCTGCCTATGCCAGGTCCCTGCTTGTGCGACTAATGCCCACCCTTGCAGGGAGCCAGCTGTCGGTGGACCGGCGTCACCTGGTGCTGTCCTCAGGCACGCTCAGGATCTCCGGGGTGGCCCTGCATGACCAGGGCCAGTACGAGTGCCAGGCCGTCAACATCATCGGCTCCCAAAAAGTTGTGGCCCACCTGACTGTGCAGCCCCGAGGTAGGCACTGTGCAGAAGGCTCAGCAGAATAGTTCGGATCTGTCATGGGGAAACAGCTTTGTGTGGCGCACACACTGCTAGGTCTGTGAATCGTGGCTTCGGCCACTAGTTTTTAATGATGCTCATGTTGGATTCAGATCAGACGGACTGTCAAGCCTGTCCTCCTTGATTAGTTAAGAAGCTGTTAGCAAAGAAGCTCTGCTCTTTGTCACATGGCCCCTTATTAAGTACAGGGATGAGCGCTGTACCCAGCCCACAGAGCCCGGGCTCTCATCACCACACTAGTTTCCCTGTTGCCTCTCGCCCTTGGGCCCTCTCTCCTTTTCTCCTGGATGTCTGCATCCTGTTCCTCCAGTTAGAGTCCCAGCTGCCTTCTCTCCCTCTTGGCAGAGCCAGGATAAAAAGATCAAGGCGTCCCCGGTGCAAAGTGACCACTGGAGGGAGGCAGTGCAGGCCGCTCAGGTCCTACCCTGAGCCTGGAGAGGACCCCGGAGACCGCTTGTCCCTCATCAGATCCACCTGATGGGCTCTGGGTTTAGGACTCAGGACTCGGCCCTCATGGTGAGGGGACACTGGGCTGGATCCCAGAAAGGCACCCAGCCTGCTGCAGTCGGTCTCGTACCTGTAGATGGAAAGTGCAGTTCTGACTCAGTTTCCTTCCTCTAAACATCAGCTGCTCTCCGAGCTCCTGGAGTCCTTAGTGCCCACCGTGGAGGTGGGCGGGTGCTGGCATCTGAGGTCTCCGAGCAGAGAGCCAGTTGCGTTCACTGCATGCTCTTGCCACTGGGTGGGAAGTGGGAGGAGCAGGCGCTGCTGGTGCCTGACCCTGGCTCTGTGCACACGACGGTCACGGTGCCCCAGAGCTGACGGTGGTCGTGATGAGTTGCGCTGGTTTCTCTCCCTGCTCCCAGTCACCCCAGTGTTTGCCAGCATCCCCAGTGACCTGACGGTGGAGGTGGGCACCAACGCACAGCTGCCCTGCAGCTCGCAGGGCGAGCCGGAGCCGGCCATCACCTGGAACAAGGTGAGAGCTGGCACCAGCGCAGCCTTGGCCTTGCTGCGGAGCGCGGGGACACGGGGACAGTGGGTGGCCACCACCACCCTGCTGCTTCTGCAGACTTTCCACGCAGCGAAGAAAATACACACGCTGCAAACTTGGCTCCACCCTTTCTGTTTGTGCTACGCGAGTACTGTACCCCAGAAGTGTACCCCAGCCCAGAAGCTTGAGTTACAAATAGCCCAAGAACTACGCAAACCAACAAACTCGCGGCCTTCTCTTTTCGTGCTGTCCAGCAACAAAAGCAAAAAAAAATTTCTCTTTAGGTCCACAGTCTCCTAAGCAACAATCATGGTTCGTTTTGTTTCATCATTTTTCTTGAGACAGGGTCTCCCCTGTGTGGTTCAGGCTGGCCCTGAACTCACCATGTAGCCAGAGGACTGGGATTATAGGTGGGCACCAGTGTGCTCAGCATGATGGCCTTTTTTTTAAATTTCACTTTTCTGTGCTAATTTATTCAACCCAGTACAAAATGTGCTAACCAGCACACACCATGGGCACGAACTGCTTCCTGGGGGGAGGAGGTAGCTGTGCCAGGGTCCTCAGAGTGAGGGTTCTTGAGGCCAAGGACGGGCACACCTGCCTCTCGGCTCTCTGTTGCTGCCCACCTGCTCACCCTGCACCCTTGTCCTCCCTCCTCACCTGCACCCTGGCCTGGCGTGGTGCTTGTGCCTCCTATGTCCCAGCTCAGGACACCCACAAGAGCCCCCCTCAGTAACCCACACTGTAGCTTGTAGCCTGCAGGAGTCACCATGTGCGCCTCCACACTCATAGTGACAGCCTCTGAGACATTTCCCTTTGACGGGCTCTTGGGCACCCTCCCTGCCCCTCAAGAAAAATAACTTTGGTCTTCATCTTACTGCTGCCACCCTTCTCATTGGTTTGCCCCAGGATGGGGTTCAGGTAACAGAAAGTGGAAAATTTCACATCAGCCCTGAAGGATTCCTGACCATCCATGATGTGGGACCGGCAGACGCAGGTCGCTACGAGTGCGTGGCCAGGAACACAATTGGCTATGCGTCGGTCAGCATGGTGCTCAGCGTGAGTGGTAAGACCCAGCGTCGGGGGACAGCCAGCCCATTTCTCCACTCCTATTAGGAAATTCAGTTTCGGGTGTGTAGAATGACCCAATTCACATGTGGGGCCCTCCATCAGGGTGTGTGTTAGTCATGTCCCATCGTTGACCCAAGGTGCCCCAAGGAGGAGAGGTTTGTTTTGGCCCATTTTAGTTTCCCCACAGGTGGCTGTGAGGCAGAATCAGGATGGTAGAGGGCTGTGCGAGAGAAAGCTGCCAGCATCATGGCAGCCAGGAAGCAGAGAGACGAGGGTATACATACTCTTGCAGGCCACGTTCAGTGAGCACCTCCAAGCAGGCCCCACTTCCCAGCAGGAGTCTGCTATAGATGAATCCATCCATAGGTGTATAATGGATGCAGCCACTCCCATGATATAATCCCCTTCCACACCTGTGAGGCATGATTCTATTTGGATTGTAAAGGTGTCGACCTTCCTCTGTGTGGCACAGCTGATCACTCAGGGCCTGTGTCCTTTGTGTCAGTGGTAAAGTCAGCGAACTGGAGTCCACTGGACCAGCGAGTGGCCAGATTCTGGAGACTAACAGCTCCAGTCCTAGGGGCCTGGTGAGGAAGGCGGGGATGGTGCTGGAGAAGCAAGGTGGGGAGGGTCAGAGAGTGGGGCTGGTCCTGGGGCCTCAGCACTGGGCACACCAGGGTCTGGTTTCCTTGAGGTTTGGGAAGCCGTGGAGAGTTCCGGGCAGGGTCCTTTTCTCAAAGATGACTATTGTAGCAAGGACTGCGGGGGTGAGGGGTGGAAGGCAAGGACAGAGGCCTTGGCAGTGCAGATGTGCATCAGAGGGGTCTGATGGGCCGGGGAGCCCAGTCTGGGTGACACAGAGTCAGCTGGTGCTGAGCATGCCGGGGCTGGTGGTGCTGTTTACTGAGAGCCATGGATGGTCAGGAGCGGCCAGGGTCAGGAGAGGAGGATGGAGGGTGCTGTTGGCACAGACAGCTCGTGGAAGAGCTGTGGGAGTCTGTGACGCTGCAACTCCTGGGAGAGGTCGTGGTGACCGTGCCCAACCCCGGGACCAGGAGAGGTCATCACATCACAGCAGAAAAGTGACCCGTGAAGAGATGGCATCATAGAGCAGGGATTCCCATCGGTCACATTCTGTACATCTGTCACCTGAAAGAGGGAGCCAGCCAGCGAGAGCAGCTGAGGCCAAAAAGGCATCTGAGCGGGCAGGAGGGTCCTTCCGTGCCGGGAGGAGGAACAACTCAGGAGCCCGTAAAGGTGGCCTCCAACTGTCTCAGTCTGCAGGATGATTGAGTCTGCTCAGGACAGACATCACTGGGCTCGTTAAGATGAACACAGAGCCAGGCACGGTCATGCACACCTGTAACCCCAGCACTCTGGGAAGCCGAGGCAGGAAGATGGCACATTTGAACCCAGCCCATATAACTTGGCAACTAGGCAAGACCCTATCTCAAAAAATAACAAAAAGCTGGGGATGTAGCTCAGTGGGAAGGCCATGGGTTCAGTTCCCGGTATTGCTAGAAAATAAAAAAGGTGGCGTGGCTGGTGATGTGGCCAGAGCCGTGTCAGTGCTCAGGACTGATGTGGGATGAGGTTATTGTGCTGGGCAGACTGAGCACTGAGGAATTAACATCAGGTGAAAGAGAACAAGAGAGAACCAGGAAGTGTGTGCTCTGATGGACAGCACATCACACTGTGCGTGTGGCGTGGGTGTGGGTATGTGGATGTGTGTGTGCGCTCATGCATGCACATGGGTGCTGTGGGGTATTGTGTGTCATGCATGTTGTATATATAGTGTGATGTGTTTTGTGTATGTTGTGCTGTGTGTTGTATGTGCTGTGTGAGTAGTGCGTGTTGTGTGTATTCTCTGGTGTTTGTGTACGTGTATGTAGTGTGTGGCTATATATACTGTGATATACGTGTATTGTGTATGCTATGCGGTGTATGGTGTGTTGTTCATGTGTTGTGTATATGTGTGTGATGGTGTGTGATGTATAGTGTATTGTCTGAGGTGCGTATCTGTGTCTGTGTGTATATGTTATGCATGTGCCATGTACAATGTGTGGTGTCCTGTGTATGTCTGTGAGTGTGTGCTGTGGGGAATCTGTGTGATGTGTACATATATATATGAGGTGTGTGTGTCCAGTGTGGTGTGTGCACTGTATGTGTACACATGTGCCATGTGGAGTGTGTTGCGAAGATGTGGGGTGTGCAGACAAGGGGAGGGGACATGTGGCGCTGCAGGGGAAATGTCTGAGCCCTGAGGGTCCGGGCCCCGCATCACCTTTAGTGTGTAACTTCCATGTTTCATGTTATGCCTGCTTGTTCCTGTGTTTTCATGGGCTATCACATAATTCCAAAAAGTCTAAAGTTTCCACACTGTTTCAAAACAGCTTTTAATAGACTTTGTGATAAAATCATGTAAGCTGTGATTTGAAAAGAGAAATACCACTTAGAGAAAGCGTGCTTACTCCTGCATGATGTAGTGTCTAGACGATTTTATGAGTAACTCGTGGAGCATTTTTCCTGCTAATTTCTGACTTGGTGTTTCCCTAGTTCCCGATGTCAGTCGAAACGGGGACCCGTTTGTCGCTACCTCCATTGTCGAAGCAATCGCGACCGTGGACAGAGCCATAAATTCCACGCGAACACACTTATTCGACAGGTATCTGGGCGGGGGCGGGAGGCTGAGCTTCGGGTGCGGGGTTGGAATCCAGGCAGCCCCAACTGGCTCCATCCCAAGAACACTTTTGACTTAATACTCGTAACAAGGCTGACTCTGAGCTTTGTGGGCGTTAGGATCACAGGAAGATGTGTATTTTCCTAATAGATTCTGAACCGTGATTCATGCATTCTTTCAGTAAGTGATTTGGCAAAAACAAAACATTTCCAAAGTCCTCCGTGCAGCCGCTCATGTTGGTAATTTCAGCAGTTTCTCTGTACCTTCAATGAAATGCAGTGCCTGTGACTTTCTCTCTTGACATAATTAACGATTTGTTTTTAGTGTCTCTTGGTTCTTGTCTGTCCGTTTGTTGTTCTTTTGCCTTCCGCTTCGGATAAGCCAGGTACAGTACAACATGTTGTCCACAGTAGCGATAGCAGTATCGTAGCTTCGGTACTTCTGGATTCTAGTGACCTTCGCCCACCCTGATGTGTCTTCGTGCTCCCCTCCCTCCGTTCAGCCGGCCCCGCTCTCCGAATGACCTTCTGGCCCTCTTCCGGTACCCGAGGGACCCGTACACTGTGGGACAAGCCCGGGCAGGAGAGATCTTCGAGCGGACGCTGCAGCTCATCCAGGAGCACGTGCAGCACGGACTGATGGTCGACTTAAACGGCACAAGTCAGTACCTTTGTCCTCCTGTCCCCCCTGCCTGCTCTTGAGGTCACACGTGCACTGTGCGTGACAAGTGCCTCGCGAGAGGTCACTGCCTTCTGCTCCTTCGTGTCCATGAGTCTAGCGGGAGGCTCTTGGTGACAAGAACTTGCTGGTCGAGCTGTGGCAGATCCAGCCACGTGCCCATGCCGAGTGGGCTCAGCGGTTCCCCTGTAGGCTGTGACAGTCCTGTCTTTGAGTGACAGAGAGATCGAAGGGAAGACTTTGTAGGGTCAGAGGTAAGTAAGGGTATGGTGTCCACACAGCCCAGTGTCACATGGCTGTTAGAAAGGATGTGCATGAAGATCTTTGGCCTCCACATGGCAACTAAATAGAGCATCTCAGTTGTGCATGGCTGCCCTGGAGCGGCCCCCTCTGGGCTCCAGCTCCGGCCATTTTGGGGCACATAAGTGCAGCTTTTAGATGTCCTGAACACGCTTGCAACTGAGCTGCTGATGGCCGTGGTGTTTACTATGTGAAACATTTCCATTCTGCCTTTCATTGTGAACGTGTGTACACACGTAGCAGCTGTCCTTGCGGTGTGAGGTATGCCGGGGATTTGATGTTATGACCTATGAGATGAGAGTGGGGTGGAGACGAGGGTGGGGGCTCATTACTCCCCTTCCTGGGAGTTGGGTGGCACCTGGAGCCAATCCCCATCCAGCCGCGTTTGGAGTTGAGCCTTCAGGCTCTGTGGAGTCCACCGCTGTGTAGTCGGCTGACCCTCCTCCTCACCCTCGAGTCACCTGCCTCCTGTGGAGGCCTCAGATGCTCTGGCTTTCTTTTGGGATGCAACCACAGCCTGCCTTCCAGGCCCGTTTCCTTCTTTCTGTGAGGGTCTGTTGGGCACTTTCTGCCTACTGGGCACAGGTCAGGTGTCTTCTGTGTCATCCCCTAGCCCTTCCCATCTCCTGGGTGCGATCCTTCTCTCTCAGCAGAGGACCACGTCCTCTCCTGTGTGGAAGACAAAGTGGGAGGCGCTAAAGGTTTCTTCATGCGGCTTCCCCCCACTCATTTAGTAGCTGTCAGCTCAGGTGCCTGGAAGTAGCTATGGTGACCTCAGCAGGCCACTGCACCATCCTCTGAGACCCAGCCTGGCTCCTGGCTCTGCCTGAAGTTGCTCCTTTGGGAGGGATTGCAAGCTACTTCCTATCATTGCGTTCTAGGTGGAGAAAGATGTGACTCTCAGAAAAGCAAAGAGAAAAAACTGGAACTCCCAAATCCCAAAGCATCTATGTTTGCCCTAAACAGTGGGCACACCCTCCTGGTCATCCATCCATCTTGCACCGGTGACTTGGCACACGCTCTGTGCTGAGCACCGTCCAGGTCTGAGGAAGCAGCATCCTCAGCCTCAAAGATCTGATGTTTCAGGAAAGTGCAGGCTTGAAGCAGGAGAAGGGTCTGTGCTCCTGGTCAGCCACAAGAATGAGGTGGGCAGAGCCAGGAGGGAGACAAGGGACCCAGGCAGGGCAAGTACCATCCCCATGGGGAAGGTGACCCTCGAGCAGAGACCCCACAAAACAAGGGGCCACCCTAAGTAGGGGGAACGCACAGATGCACAGGCCTTGAGGAGGGACTGCAGCTGCAGCTCAGTATGATTGGAGCAGAGAGAGGTGGAGAAGAGGCCAGGGGCTTCAGAGTGCTGGAATGGGTTGGTGCCATGAGGTTCTCACATGTGGCCCAATGTCATGGGATGCTGTGGCAGGGGATGGGCGGAACAGAGACTGGCCCTGAGGAACTGGGGCTCCCACTCGTCTGCCAGGCTTATTCTTTGTGCTGCAGCCCAAGGAGGAGGAAAGGTTTTCTTCCTTGGTGCTTTTGCTGTCCAGGCCTCACATTCTGAGACTTCCCAGGACCTGCACCAGGCCCTCTGCCTTCACACTTGGGCCAGAGCAAGGTGTGCGCCGCCTTGGCCGCCCGTGATGGAGGGGCTGGGAGCCTGGGGTCAGGGCGGTGGTGGCTTACGTTCCTCACCATGTGGCTTGCCTGGGCATGGTGTTTCTGATGTTTCTCTCCAGCCTGGGCCTCCCCCTCCCTTCCTGATTGGGATTCTTGTGTGGCTGTTTTTTGTATCATCCCCCATGAAAAGAGGGACGTGTGTTGTTGCTGTAACAGTGGGCAGATCAGGTCTCAAGAGCCGGGTGCGGCCAGAGATACGTAAGGGGAAGAGGCACTGAAAGCCTCTTCCTAGTAGCCTATGCACACTTGTGTATGTGTATCCTTTGTTCATGTGTCTGAATGTGTGCACACATGAGCATGCATGCCTGTGAGTCTATGCATATCAGCTTGTACTTCTACATGAGTGCAAGTCGGAGAATGTATATCTTTGGCTCACACATGTGTGTCTCGGGCACACACGAGGGTGTGCAGTGTGTATATGCGGATGTGTGGCTGCATGCGTGATTGTGTGTGTGTCTTTGTGGCAGGTCCTGACATGCCTTTCAGAGGAAGGATATTGAGGAAGGTGATCACCTGGCTTTGTGAATACTTGGGAACAGCATTTGGGGGAACTGAGCCCCGAGGGTCTAACCCTGCGATGTGCAGTGGTCCCATTGCCAGGGAGCAGGGCTCTTGGAGGGGAAGGCAAGAGCTCTGGGTAGGAAGAGCAGAGTCGTGTGTGAAAGCCGTGTTCCGGGCTAGGAAGTGCGGGATTTCCTCCATACCTGTAGGTGACCTGAGGGGTCTAGAGTAGGACTGTCACCTTGCTGGAGCCTGCACCCAGTGAGACCAGCCAGAGGGTGTTGAAGGGGCCTCCGCGGGCCAGAGGTCTTTTGGAAATGAAAGCCAGCATTATGAAAATGTGGCCCAGGTTTATGTCAGAGCAGTGGAAAGGAAAGGGGGCTTGCATCCTGGGAGTATCTTGGAGGACTGAGCCTCCTAAGCAGAGGTGGCAGCTGGTAGCCTCATAGTTGACCTCAGCATCCAGGGCCAGGCATCTGAGAAAGTGTCCTCTTTGCACCACGAGGAGGATGTTGTTGAGTTGTATCTGTTCCCTGTTCCGCGGGACTCTAAATGGCGCAGAGAAGTGGAAAGGGCATAGGTTAGGACTGGGCGGATGACCGCCGACAGTCACCACGGAGGAGCTGGAGGTGGAATCGGAGAGGCTGGGGCGCTGTGCCAGGCAGTGGAGCACAGGCAGGGAAGGGCCGGGTCCTGCTGCACGGAGGAGACACGGCTGCACGCCAACCTGGGACGATCCCCTTGCAGGTTACCACTACAATGACCTAGTGTCCCCGCAGTACCTGAGCCTCATCGCCAACCTCTCAGGCTGCACCGCGCACCGTCGTGTGAACAACTGCTCGGACATGTGCTTCCACCAGAAGTACAGGACCCACGACGGTACCTGCAACAACCTGCAGCACCCGATGTGGGGTGCCTCGCTGACCGCCTTCGAGCGCCTGCTGAAGGCCGTGTACGAGAACGGCTTCAACACGCCGCGGGGCATCAGCCCCCGGCGCTTGTACAACGGCCACGCGCTGCCCATGCCACGCCTGGTGTCCACCACACTCATCGGGACAGAAGCGATCACACCCGATGCGCAGTTCACGCACATGCTCATGCAGTGGGGTCAGTTCCTGGACCACGACCTGGACTCCACCGTGGTGGCCTTGAGCCAAGCCCGCTTCTCCGACGGGCAGCCCTGCAGCTCAGTGTGCGGCAGCGAACCCCCCTGCTTCTCTGTCATGATCCCCCCCAACGACCCACGCGCCCACAGTGGCGCCCGCTGCATGTTCTTCGTGCGCTCCAGCCCCGTGTGCGGCAGCGGCATGACGTCTTTGCTCATGAACTCAGTGTACCCGCGAGAGCAGATCAACCAGCTCACCTCCTACATCGATGCGTCCAACGTGTACGGCAGCACAGACCACGAGGCCCGCGCCATCCGGGACCTGGCCAGCCACCGCGGCCTGCTGCGCCAGGGCATCGTGCAGAGGTCCGGCAAGCCGCTGCTGCCCTTCGCCACCGGGCCCCCCACCGAGTGCATGCGGGATGAGAACGAGAGCCCCATCCCGTGCTTCCTGGCTGGGGACCACCGCGCCAACGAGCAGCTGGGCCTGACCAGTATGCACACGCTCTGGTTCCGCGAGCACAACCGCATCGCGGCCGAGCTGCTGGCCCTGAACCCGCACTGGGACGGGGACACCATCTACTACGAGACCCGCAAGATCGTGGGCGCCGAGGTCCAGCACATCACCTACGAGCACTGGCTGCCCAAGGTCCTGGGCGAGGTGGGCATGAAGATGCTGGGTGAGTACCGCGGGTACGACCCCGGCGTCAACGCCGGCATCTTCAACGCCTTCGCCACCGCCGCCTTCCGCTTCGGCCACACGCTGGTCAACCCCGTGCTCTACCGGCTGGACGAGAACTTCGAGCCCGTCTCGCAAGGCCACGTCCCCCTGCACAAGGCCTTTTTCTCGCCCTTCCGCATAGTGAACGAGGGCGGCATCGACCCGCTGCTCCGGGGCCTGTTCGGCGTGGCCGGGAAGATGCGTGTGCCCTCCCAGCTGCTCAACACGGAGCTCACCGAGCGTCTCTTCTCCATGGCGCACACGGTGGCCCTGGACCTGGCTGCCATCAACATCCAGCGTGGCCGCGACCATGGCATCCCGCCCTATCACGACTACCGGGTCTACTGCAACCTATCGGCCGCCTACACCTTCGAGGACCTGAAGAACGAGATCAAGAACCCCAACATCCGCGAGAAGCTGAAGAGGTGAGTCTGTGAACCCGAGTGCCCTTTTTCCTATTACCTTTATTTTGCTCTTTATTTATACTTTGGGTTCCTCATGTAAGAGATACCGTGCAAATATTGAAGCTTGCATGTCTGATTTATTTCTCTTATTACCATTGTGGTCTCCACGTGCATCCATTTTCCCGCTCTCTACTCAAGTTTATCCTTCTTAGTGGCAGAATAGTATTCCATTGTGTGTAAATCTACTTTCTTTATCCGTTCATCTCTTTTTTTTTTTTTTGGTGCTGGGGTTCGAACTCAGGGTCTTGTGCTTCCTAGACAAGCACTCTAACCACTGAGCTAAATCCCCAGCCCTTTATCCATTCATCTCTTAATGGACCTATAGGCCACTTCTAAGACATAGCTATAGCAAATTGTGCCACTTCTGAGCAGACTGTCATGGGGTTACGAGGATCCCAGGTCGGGGGGGGTGACCCCACGGGCTGGGGCATCTCCACTCTGTGGGGTTGCAGATAGGAAGGTTCCCCAGGGCAAGCAGAGACTGCTGCACATCCCAGGCCATCCAGCGCCGGGTCTGGTTACGACCAGGGTTACCTGACCTACACTCAGGCTGCTTCCAGGACCTTCTGCCACGATTGGGATCCAGTGAACTCCAGTCCTTTTCTCCATTTTTCTAGTGTTCTTCCTGTTAATTCTTTGTTGAGGAATTTATTTTTTCTTATTTTTGTCAATTTCCTCAGTCGGTCTTTTTAAGGCAGTGAATGTTACTGCTCACCGGAGTTTTCCCGTACCTCATAGCCCTTGGGTTTATGAATTAAGCCCAGGCTGTTGTATGTAGAAGATGTATGCATTCCCACTTGCAGGAATCCATTTAAAAAGAAAATGAACATTGCTCCTGACCGTGCCCTCCCCTGTCCCCTAGTGCCGCGTCCAGTCCCCCGGGGGTCTCAGCCCTGGCATTAGGACAGCCTGGGAGGGTCAGGCCTGCCCCTTCTGAAGGGGAAGATTCCTGTGCCCATCTCCGGCGAGGTTTGGATTAGTGAGCGTCCATCTGTCCCGAGGTTTCCTGTGGTCCAGTGAGTGCCGAAATAGTGGTGTTGAGTTACTGGCCTCTCCGCCAGATCAACACAGATTCTCCTTGTGGTTTTGCTTAATTCGGATTTATGTGGCTGGTCTGTGCGTACACTTCCTGCTTCGTTCTTATCCAGATGGCCACAGGGTCCCTCTCCCGCTCCCTTCTCCATTTACCAGGCTGTTTCAGAACAGCTCAAGGAGCTGGGCACGAGGGCCACCGGGGCCGAGCAGAGATGTTAAAGAGGCCACCCACTACCCGCTCTCTTCCTCTTTTCCTGTCAGTCCTTGACTGTCTAAGGAAATGGGCCATAAATCCCAGGAAAATTAAAGCCCAGGAGAGAATGCAGGCCATGAGTGGCGGTTTCCAGCAGAACTTAGGGGGGCTCCCCCTGCTGCACTGGCACGGGCCGAGGTTTTGTATTTGGGGGCAAGAGTGAGTCCTCTAAGGGCACCTTGCTGCCTTCTGCCCATCTGCCATGCCTCCCAGTCTTGGAGCTAGCCAGTCACAGACTGAAACCTCTACAAACTGTGAGCTAAATAAACCTTTCCTCCCTTAACTAGGTGTCGGGCATTTTGTCTCAGCAACAAGAGAAAAGTTAACTATAACTAAGACAGTGTTCTTAATATAATCTTAAATTTCTTATAAATAAGTGTGTGTATATATTTTGTATGTAATTAAAAATAGAAAAAACTTTTAAATTGATGGATGCATCAAAGAAATAAAGGTGAATTTGCTTTGTTTAGTAAAAATCTGAATCATGTGAAATCCTAGAAAAATGAGTGCTTTCTCATATTTGTTGTATTTTTTGTAACCACACACAGCTCTACCCGGTGAGCTTAGTGCGATTTCCTTTCTGCAGGCTGTACAGCTCCCCTCTCAACATTGACCTGTTCCCAGCGCTCATGGTGGAGGACCTGGTTCCCGGCAGCCGCCTGGGGCCCACGCTCATGTGTCTGCTCAGCACGCAGTTCCGGCGTCTGCGGGATGGGGACAGGTGAGCCCTTCCTGGGACTCAGGGCGGAATGGACTAACCGGTCCTACCCCTGAGAACTGTGAACCTGCCTCCCGGCCTGGGGCTTCTACTGCTGTGTCCCCGCATCTAACGAGGGCATTTCTGCCAATAGGGCCGCCTGCTAAGCCATCCGCACAGCTAAAGCATTGCAGAGAATTTGAACTGGCAGGACTTGGACTTGCTTTCATCTGTAGTTTGTTATCAGTTTACTGTCTGTTGCTGAGGAATTCCTCGGACGGCTCCACTGTGTCTTTTTAAAGCATCTGATTTATTTCACGTAACATTATGGTCTCAAGGTGCACCGATTTTTCCTACAAATGACTCAAGTCTAAATAATGTGTAAATACCATATTTTCTTTCTCCATTCATCTCTCGATGGACATATAGGCTACTTACAAGATTTAACCATTATGAGTTGTGCTGGGCGTGTGTTGATCGCTACCATACAATGTCTTTAACTGTTTCAGGAAGATGCCTAGAAGGTGAAGAGCTGGGATGAATAGAATTTCTAGTTTTAGTTTTTTGAGGAACCTCCATATTGATTTCCATGGTGGTTACACTGCTTTCTTTACATTCCCTCCCACAGTGTAGAAGGGTTCCTTTTTCCCTACAGTTTCGCCAGACTTACTATTTGATTTCTTGATGATTGCCCTTCTTTCTGGAGTAAGATAGAATGTCAGTGTTGGGTGTATTTTTTTTGGTGGGGGGTGTGCTGGATCAAACTCAGGGCCTTGCAGTTGGTGGGCAAGCGCTCTACCACTGAGCTAAATCCCCCGCCCCCCTCAGTGTTGTTTTAATTTGCGTTTCTCTCATGGCCAGCAACATCGAGCATTTCTTCATGTATTTATTGCCCATTTGTACTTCTTCTGAGAAGTGTCTATTCATTTCGGTTGCATGTTTTTTGATTGGGTCTTTCATTTGGGGGCTGACTCCCTTTTAAATTCTTGGGGCTGGAAAGGGGATTTCTGGGGTGTGGGAGGAGCTTCCCAGCCCTGCTCCTGTGGCCTGGGTGTCCCTGTCCACCTGTGACCCTGCTGTCTTCCCGGGCACAGGCTGTGGTACGAGAACCCAGGGGTGTTCACCCCCGCCCAGCTGACACAGATCAAGCAGACCTCGCTGGCCCGGATCCTGTGCGACAACTCGGACAACATCACACGTGTACAGGCAGACGTGTTCAGGGTGGCTGAGTTCCCACACGGCTACGGCAGCTGCGAGGACATCCCCAGAGTGGACCTCCGCGTGTGGCAGGACTGCTGCGAAGGTGGGTGGCAAGGGTGTGGTGGGAGGCGACCTCACCTGCACCAGCTTTCCTGGGCGCATGCTTGGGACAGCCAGCCTGAGGAGGGGTGGGCTCTCACACACACAGCGGCGGTATGGGCTGGTCAGGCCATCAGGAGACACTGGAAATTCAAATGCCTGAGGCTGCTGCCTGCAGAATGTGGTGCTGCTTAACAGTAAACTTCATTTTAAGATAGAAGGCACACACTATAAAATAATGACAGGCCATGCCCGGTGGCACACGCCAATAATCTCAACAGTCTGGGAGGCTGAGGCAGGAGGATCAAGCCCAGCCTGGGCAATTTAGCAAGATCCTGTCTGAAATAAATGAGTGAATGAATGAATGAATGAATGGGTTCAGGATTTAGCTCAGTACAAAGGCCCTGAGTTCAATCCTCAGTGCTACCTAAAGAAATAAAAAGATGAAAAATGGAATATAATACAGCAGTCAGCAACATTGCTTTTTTTATCATTATCAATTATTATACATTACACAAAATTGGGTATGATGTATTTTGGGACTGTTACCCAGTGGGTTTCCTTTATACTGGCCTCATCATGGTACATGACCTTGTCCCCACAGCTCTGACATCACTAGGTGATAGGAAAGTTCCAGCTTTGTTGTAATCCTTAGGACCACCCGTATATTCATACGCACAATAGTAAGTAAAAGAGACAAAACTTTAATAAGGGGTGCTCCTAATGTGTCTTAAAACTGCATACAGATCTGTAAACATATGTGCGTTAGCCTGTATGTCCATATCCACAGATAAAAGGGGAAAATAAACATATGTAAGAAGCGTATCAGATTTCCTGTATCAGAGTGAGCACTGGGTGCTCTATGATCAGCAGAAGGAAATACGTTCTCCCCTGAGGAGCTGGGCAGTGCCCGAGGATGGGAGAGATCCGTTACTAGGTTTGGAAGCCCCAGAACGAGGTCCACTAGCCAGATCCTGGACCCTCCTGGGCCACTGGCCCACAGGGGCACACCTGCCTCTCAGGGCCACTGTTCTCGTAGGCTGGTTCCCACTCCGTAGTCCTGAATGTCACTCATGTTGACTGCTGCTATGGTTTCTATCCATGTCCCCCGAAGCTTCACACGCTCCTAGGTGGGGCTTTGTGGGGTGGGGGGGTTGGATCATGGGGACATGAGACTCAGCAGAGGATTACTTTCTTTGTTCTGACTTTATAGTTCAAGGTGTTATTTAAATTAATAAGTATTGAAATCCGGGTTGAATATGGAAACCTGTTTTTAACAGTTCCTTCAAAGAGCGTGTGTGTGGTATGATTTTATGTCTGTCTCCCTGTCTGCCCTGTTACCACATTTTTTAGGAAGCTGTATCTGTTTTTGCAAGGGTTTTTGTTTTTATTTTATATTCTCACAGTTTGTTCCCTTTAAATGCTTTTCCACAAGCATCCAGAGAATTTCACTCTGTGTTTGCAGAAAATGGCCCTCTTGGAAATCGTGGAAAAAGCCAGTTCTTCTAATTAGCAGATACAAAAGCTGCATTTTCTGATAACTTTACCAGGCTCCCTTCAGCTCATTCAGAAGGACTGGAGCCAGATTTTCTGCTCAGAAAACCTGCTGTGCTCACAGAGCCATGTCTGTGACCAGGCCCTCACCCACACTCCTGGCAAACCCCTGACTCTGAAGGGGTCGCCTTGTATGGTAGCAGGTGGGGTCCTCAGCCACAGAGACTAAAGACCACTTTCATGGCTTATCTGGTTTTATTTCAGTCCCAAACCCATATCCAAGATATAGCAAAGATGTTCATTGTTAATTTAACTTTCAAGAAGGTGCACGTGAACCCCACTTGCAGAGCTGCCCCCACCCTTATGGTTGCGAAGCGTAAGATCACACACCTCAGGGCCCCAGAAGCTGCGCCTGTTGGTGGTGATGGTGATGTGTTTTTTTTGCTTGTTTTTCTTTTGAGACAGAGTCTCACTGTGTAATTCATGCTGGTCTTGAACTCTCAGTGATCTTCCTGCCTCAGCCTCTTGAGTGCTGGGATGATAGATGTGCACCACCAGGCCTGGTGGTGATGTCTGCCTCTTTGGCCAGAGTAAAAATTGTACCCTGTTTGTGGGGGATTGGTGAGTCTTAGGGAAGAACACACATGTGCATGTGTCCATACACGTGCACATGTAGAAACACATCTATCTCTGTGTGCAGGCAGACACCACAGGCACACACACATGATAAACACACACTTGGGAATTTTGTCATCATTGCAGTAATGAACTAATACAAAGAATTCCTGAAGTTCACCTAGATCCACCCATTATTGGCATGTTGCCATATATTATTACTCTGTCTTTAGATGTTTGAGTGTATGTGTGATGTGTACGTATCTGCATAAATAAATTACATGTTTTTGTAAATTAGTCCAGGAAGTTGTAGATAGCACCTCACTTTGCTCCTAAATAAGTCACAGTTGGAGAATTTAGAGCCAGGCATCTGCTATCTCAGCAGTTGGAAGGTTGAAGCAGGGTGATTGCTGCAAGTTTGAGGCCAGCCTGGGCTATATATTGAGTTCAAGGTGAACCTGAACTACACAGTGAGACCTTGTCTCAAAAAAACCAAAAGGGAGGCCAGGTTTAGCATGAATAAAATGCTGTCACCTGATTTCCAGACCTTAACTCAGATTTGACTATTTGTCCCAGCACTGCTTGGTTTACGTCCCAGTGCGGGCTTCCACCCAGGGTTGTTGCTCGTGTCACCCGTGTGTCCTGTGGGCACTCCGCCTGCCTCTACCTCGCTCCTTTTGTAACATGCCCCTCCACGTGGGCTGTCTGGTGTCCTCCTGGTCAGACTGCATTGGGGTGTGCGTGCTGGGCACGCGAGGCTGGATTCTTCCTGGGCACTGGATCAAGGGGCGTGACCCTGATTTGGATTGCTTTGTTAAAATACGACATCAGTGCTTGACCAAAAGCGGGGGCCTCTGAAAATGTCACCCGAGTTAGAAGAGGGGTGTTTCCTCCTTTCCACTGAGCCCCCACCCCCATCCTTTAAGACCTCTGGACGGAGGAGGATCCTACCCACGGGGCAGATGTCCCTTACTGAGACAGGTCCCCAGATGGGGTTGTGTGTTCAGAGGGTACCGTCCTGTTAGCTGGATCCTTAGAGCCACTTCCTGGGCCTTGGGTGTCTTTGGTGAGCATCTCCGCTTTAGCAAGTGCTCCCCCACTGGGGAGCCAGGTAGCCTGGCACTGTGCAATTCGGGGCCAAGCACTGTGACCCAGCCACACACCCTGTGCAGTGAAGGGCCGGGAGGGCACTGTTGGAAAGGATGGAGGCTCTGGGTGCCTCACCTGGCTTCAACCCCCATGGTGCCTCTGGTCAGTGGGACCTGGGCCAACTCTGTCACTCTGTGGGGACCTGGGAGGAGTTTCTGGTCAAGACTGGGGTTGCTGGGAGGAGACACGGCTGTGGTTTATCTGGATTATTTGTGTCCCTGGAGCCATGTGAGAAACACCACTGTTTGCTGTTCTGAGATGACCAGTGGGCAGCATGTAGAGGAGTAGATCCGGCCTCGGGCTTGACTTGAATGCAACGATGAATTACAGACATCTAGCATAGGGGCCCACGGTGGTGTGACAGTGTTGGGTGATGTGTGAGGGCATGGAGGCTCCTCCCTCCACGCGGGGCATAGAGAGGGGGCCCTTAGCCACAGGAGGAGGTGTTGGGGACCCTCAGGAGCAACAGGGTCAGGCCCACTTCTGAACCTGCATGAGTCCTGCAGGCCTGCCGCAGGTGGGTGTGGTGGGGTGGGTTGTAAGGAGTGAGCAGGCTCCAATGGCAAAGCAGACCAGCTTGGGGCTCCATGAGGCCATCCTAGTCACAGCCTGACCTGCGGTGTCCCCATTGGTTTCAAGGATGCGAAATGAGGATTGTTACTGTTTTACCAGATGTGCTTAATTTCTCCAAAGTTGGAGCCACCGTCCACTCACAGACCCTTTGCTCTTTAGACTGCAGGACCAGGGGGCAATTCAATGCATTTTCCTACCACTTCCGAGGCAGACGGTCCCTGGAGTTCAGCTACCAGGAGGACCAGCTGGCCAGGAGAACCAGGCCTCGGAGAGGACTGAGGTTTGTGTGTCTCTGCTGAACCCTGATGAGCGCTGTGGGCCCTGGGCCCACTGTCCGCTCTGTTCTTTGCTTGCCCAGTTAGGGTACAGCAGGGACATCCTGGAGGGGGGTTCATCAGGGTGGGGTCAAGCCTGAGTCCAGCTGCGCCATGCTGGCTGCAGACCTGAGTGCTGGGCACAGGAGGAGGGACAGTTCAGAAACCGAGATTCACACCTGTGGAAGTGATGTTCCTACCTGCAGAGGTAACATTTTTCTGCTTCTTCTCCTTTTCCCCTTAATGTTGGAAAACACAGTAAACCTGTGGGCAATGCCACAGCAGCCCTCTCTGAGCACTCAGAAGGCCTGGCCACAAATGACTTCAAAGAGTTTGTCCTGGAAATGCAGAAGACGATCACAGAGCTCAGAAAACAGGTAAAGCTGCCCGTACCACACCCTGCTCCTTATCCTGTAAACGTTTTGCACACTTGCACCTTTCCTGTCTGGGGGACTGTGGGTGTGTCCATCCTGCCCAGCACCCACTCAGACGTGCCCTCTCGGTGGCTGTGCCCTTCTCCCATTGTGCACCTATGCCAGGCCTTTGCAACTGGGCTCTCTGGGTTTCCCAGCCAGCCAGGGACTTAGCATTTGGCTCAAAGTCACAAAAAGGAGGTGTGGAATGATGTGAGAGATGGCAAACTTCACTTCCTGTTCACAGGCCACTTTTCACAAGTAGCTTTGGAATGACCATCTATGGCAAGTAGTACCCACACATGGTACTCTTCCCTCTCAACCCCCAGGAACTGGCTTCTGCCTCTTCCCAGGTCATTTCACTAACCGGGTGGAATTGAGACCTCAGGTTGAAGGACCAGGTGTGCATGCCAGGGGGTGGCACTGGAAAGACTCAGGGATACTTGGTGCCTTCGCTGGTTTTTCGGATTTTGGGTACAGCTCTGTTCCCACTTGTAAGCTCCTTGCTTTGGGAGAAACTGGTATATTCATCACTTTCCTGTTGCTGGGACAAAAATACAATACACCCACAAGTTACAGAGAGGTTTAATTTGGCTCACAGTTTCAAGGGGCTCAGTCCATGGTCGGCTGGTTCCAAAGTAGAAAGGCATGGTGGAGAAAAGCTGCTCACCCCATGGCAGCCAGGAAGCAGAGTGAGTAGGGACAAGCTGGGGACAAGAATGCAGCCTCCCAGGTCACACCCCAGTGTCATCCTCCAACAAGGCCCCACTTCCTACAGCACATTCAGCTGTGAACTCTCCTGTGGATGAATCTACTAATGAGTACAGCACTCCATGATCCAGTCACCTTCCACACACATGAGACTTGAGGGTACATTTTAGACCTAACCCTTCAGAGGAGATCGTCTGCCAGTGTGGCCCTCAAGTCCCCTGTTCTTGGGGGCAGCTTCTGCCCCTTTGTGACCACAGGTCCTCCTTGCTGCGCATGCAGATGCCAGGCCACAGCATGGGTTTGCACATGCGAGCTCCCATGCTCCTGTATAGGAGGGCAGCAGGGTGCAGGAAGTTGGCTACAGAGGATCCTTCAGGTCAGGAGTCTTCAAGCCTATTAGGAAACTGGAAGTGAGCGGTGGGTAGGCAGGTAGGTGAAGCTTCTGTATTTCAAGCCGCTCCCCCGCACTGGCCTTCCCAGCCTGAGCTCTATCTCCTGTCAGATCAGTGGGCATTAGAGTCTCATAGGAGTATGAGCCCTACTGTGAACTGCGCATACAGGGAATATAAGTTATACACCCTTTTAAGAATTAATGTAGGGGCTGGGGATTTAGCTCAGTGGTTAGAGTGCTTGCCTAGCAAGCACAAGGCCCTGAGTTCGATCCCCAGCACCAAAAAAAAAAAAAGGATTAATGTAATCAAAGAAACAAAATGCATGGTATGATAATAATAGAAAGTGCAGTGTGATAATAATGGAAACTGCACAGTGTGATAATAAAATGCACAAATAAATGTAACGTATTTGAATTATCTCAAAACACCCTCCGCCCCCACCCATCATGGAAGAATTACCTTCCACCAAACCAGTCCCTGATGCCAATCAACTGGGGATCAGCTCTGAGGGACTCCTGCTTCTCCATCATGTCCTGTGAGTCACCAGCTCACACCTTTCTACCTTACTTCCGGAGAAAACCGGGGCACTGTCACTGGGAATGTGACCCTAGAGGTGATGGTCATGGTCCTTCACTCTTTGGAAAACCTAAGTGCAGGATGTTCTTGCTGTGGATCGATGACATGGTTGTGGTGTCCAAGCGCAGCCCCTCATTGTCGTAACCACACCGCAGATCCCTTGCCGTCCTCTTGTCGGGTGGCATGGTGGCGGGCAGCCTGGTGTCAGGCATCCAGTGGTGGTGGTTTCTGATGCCCTCACCCGTCTCACCGGTGCATGAGATCCCATGGGGGTCTTGGGCATCTACAGGAATCAGCTCAAGGGAGGTGTGTCCTGTACAAGCTCTGTGCCACTACTCTGCAGTGACGAGGGCGCATCCTGTTTCTGCAGATAAACAAGCTTGAGTCCCGGCTCAGCACCTCGGAGTGCATGGACACCGACGGTGAGTTGCACATGAACAACTCGAAGTGGAAAACAGACGCCTGCACTGTGTGCGAGTGCAAAGTGAGTATGGGGCCCGTGTGCTGCCCCACATCCACCTGGGGTGGCCCAGGGGTTGGGGAGCACCAGGTGCCCACCAATCCCTGCCAGATGCGCGCTGCAGAGAAGGTGCTGGTCAGTGCAGACCCATGGCATCTGCCACAACGCAAGGATGGGCAGGGACCGCCCCACAGAGAGCGGGCATCAAGCAGGTGCTGTGTGCACCAGCTGCACCTCCTGCAGCCAGGCTGGAAGGTTCCCACCTTGGAGCCTGCACGCACACAGCAGTTCAGGCTCCTCCAGCACAGGGCTGCACCAGCTCAGTCCAGTCCTGACCGGAGGTGTTAACTGCCCATGTCAGGGGCCACAGCTCAATTTCGGGCAGAAGGGACACAGGGTAGGTGGAGATGCCAGGTCTGAGCAGGGAGCAGAAGCCCGCCTGGCAGCTTGGGGCAGAACTGGCCACAGGACAGTGATGATGAGGGCCTGGCTAGCACCCCTAGATGCCAGCCAGGGACTGGTTTGTCTCTTTGTCAGGAATATGAGGGTAGCATCCAGCATCCCTGGGCTGGTCTCACTTGAGAACAACAGACCAGGTTCTCTGCCCCTTCTCTCTGTCCCCACTCCTTCCTGGTAGGATCAGGTGCAAGCCTAGCCTGTGGTCAGGGCTTCCTCTTGGGATGATGGACAGAAAGTGGGGGGTGTGAGCCCCCAGAGGAAGGGGCTGTTGGTCTTAGCTAGTGCTTGTGTGCATCTGGGAAGCCCCCCAGAATTGTTGGTCTGGTGCAGTCGCAGGGGAGGTAAGGCACAGGCCCGGGGTGCACTGTGAGAAGCAGGGCCCTGCAGGCCAGGGGTGACCAGCACATGCCCCTTGGGCTGGCTCAGAGGTGACAGCTGTGCACATCTTCCTTCCAGGACGGGCAGGTCACCTGCTTTGTGGAAGCCTGCCAGCCAGCCTCCTGCCTGGCGCCTGTGAAAGCCGAAGGCATGTGCTGTCCGGTCTGCCCAAAGAAAACCCCGGAGGAGAAGCCCTAGGCACTGGTGGATCTCTTTGGGGTCTCGTCTGCATGTCTTCGGGAGATGGCACAGCCAACAGGGAGCAAAGACCGAAGGCTACACCCAGGACTAAGCCCCGTGTCGGAACCTCCGGCCAGGCGTTGGGGTGCAGCACAGGCTGCTCGGGCCCATGTCTGTGCCAAGGAAGCAGAGCAGACAGGAAGGGGGCAGATGAGTCCTCACTATGTGTCAGACTTCTCAGGTTTTTATTTAATTCTTTTTTTTAACATGAAAAATTGGTGCTACCATTAAATTGCACAGTTCAATCTTTAGGCTCCTAAATTGGTTCCAGCTCATGACAATTCCTTTTCAATGAGCAGGGTCCCTCTGCGTGTCCCTCCCACCCTGGTCTGGGACCAGGAAGTCAGGCAGGTGGCACCCCTCCTGTGAAAGGAGTCTTGGGACATCTGGGTGACATCGCAGGCTGCATTGAAAAAGAAAACCCGCTTTTGGCAAGTGGAGCAGGATCTTCGAAGGGAGCATCTTGCTGGGTTGCTCCACCTCCCTGCTCCTCCTCCCTGTCTGCCTTCTTCCCCTTCTGGGGTCTCTAACATTTCTCAGCTCATCAGCATTTAACCGCAGAACGGAGCCGTTGTGCGTTCCTCGATGCCAGTCCTTTCCTTGCACACGTGACTGTCACATTACTAAGCCACGTTTAGAAACGGGCTTCTTTCCACTGATAACGTGCCCTCGTACTGCCTGCCTGTGACCCGGATGTGACAGCCTCATCCTGTTTCACGTGTGGCAACCTCCCGGTGGCCGCGTGTGTGGCAGGCAGGCCACAGCTGGACATTGGTCCCTGCCTGACCGTGGGCAATGTGCAGAGGGAGCCCCACTGTGGGGAACTCTGTAACTTCATGTTGTGTGAACCCTTTAAAAAAAAAAAAAATCAATCCCTATACCTCATGTTTACTTTTAAAATGCATCATGTTTTTTGAAAATTTACCCATTTTTCAGGTGTCGACTATAGCAGAAAAATCATTTTCACTATGCAAAAGTTGTTTGAGAATTTAGTGAAAACCAACGATCATACCTCATGGTCTCTCTTCTTAATAGACCAAAGTCTTCCATTTTGTCCTGAAAACAAAGTGATCTGTGTTCTGAAGGATATTCCCCCCAAATGTGTGAGTTTTGATCAATACTCCTTTATTTGCCCGAGAGCCCTGTGTGCCAGGCACTGTGGATACCCGGATGCCAACACAGGGACCACCAACCAAGAAGACGAAGACCCTGAGGATGCAGGGCAGCGGTGGCACATGCGGGCACTTGAGAGTCTGTTATTATGTATATGCTCTGGTGAGCTCCCCTCCCGCAGAAAGAGACACCGGAAGCTGAGTGTACAAACCCCTGAGTGTGCCACAGATGGACATGGGCAGCATTCCAGCCCTGAGTGTAAGCAGCCCACAGTGGCTTCGTCACAAGTATGTATCTTGAATTCTTATCTGCACCTTGCTAAGTGGTAAATAAAACCTGGTTGGTGTTTCCTGGGGTGTGCACTTCTTTTGCAATGTTAAGTCAAACTTGGTGATCAAATCTTGGCAGAGATTTCTGTGAACTAGACAATGTGAGAGTCTCAAAATCAGATGGGATGGAGGTTGCTCAGGTGCAACGTGGCTGCAGTCCATTGTGGGGTACTTTGTTGTCTTGTGTGTGTGCCTGGAGTGGAGGGCCGGGGGTGTGATCTCCCAGTTTTGGCAGCATGCACACTGGCATAGCCTGTGGTGGGCAGATAGGTATCTGGGGTTCTCATTTTCTAAACGGAAGTGGGGGAAGCTGACTGATTACATCAGATTCTGTAATGCAATCCATAATGCCCACAAGTCACCAGTTTGATGCTGTATCTTCACTACCAAGACAGGAACAGTGCCGGGATGAACTCTTCTTAGCAGCCACTGTGAGGGCATTGCTGTAACAGGAAGCAAAGTGTACATATTTATTTACTTTTCTAACCATTGCCGACAGCCAAAATGCCTCTTTTATGTTCATTGTATTCAGTACTTTACCAAAGAGACATTTGCACTATGTAACGATGCCTTTTGGTTTAAATAAAAGGGCCACATTGTCAAATGGAGAATGTTCTCTTTTTTTCCCCTGCAAATGATAAATAAGGCTAAAGTTTGTTTGCCAGACAACATCCAAGCATGACAAGAAGTGGCAGGAGATCCTAAACAGAGTTGCACTGGTCACTGTTCTATAGGAAAAATGTGAGAAAGGGATTAGTTAAAATGCAGTCATTTCATCTAGCTGGACTGATTTTTATAGATCCTGGGCAGGTGGGACGTGAATACTTAGAAGAAGCCTTCTGCATCTGCCCTGGTGTAGGCAAAGACGTTTGTTGGACAGGAAGTTTGTGGTACGCGTGACACTGGAGAGCCTGAGGTGGGTGCAGATAGGGGACTTCAGGACATGTCAGTGACAACTTCTGTCCCCTGACTGAGGGAGAGGATGCTGGTCTGAGGGAAACCGGGATGTTGGAATTTTTGCGTGACAGAAATAGGTTTCCATTCCACTCAACCTTGGATTTTTAGAGATTGTTGTGACACTATTAAGAAAAAAGCAGTGAGGACAGAATGGGCCAGTCTAATGCCAGCAGGACCCCTGTATCATCCGTCCCTCCCCACAGCTTTGCCACTTCCAAGTTTTCTTTAGCATTCTGGGGACTGTCACCAAGCGACCAAACAGTCACTACTCTGAGTTTTCGGGCATCAGGTTGACATCTTTATACTTGAAACCTTCCCTTGGTGGCGCAGCTTTCATTTAGGATTATGGTAACAAATACTGTCAATCCTCGGTCATGACTGGTTTTATGTCTCCGGGATTCATTAAAAATAACTTCCTCTCCATCTGTTATTATAGTTTGTCTGTTTTTGTTTAAACAACTGGAACTCCAGAGGAAGGAAGCCAAGGTTGAAAATCCCAGCACCTTTTCCATTGTGTTCTTACTGCGTCCTAAAAGTTTGCCCAACTTAACAAAAAGATCTTGAAGTGACTTTTTTTTGCCATTATAATTCTGAATGTCAGCCCGGCAGTCTGCCTGGAAACTGCATCTCAGAAACAACTTCACTGTGGTCGGTTTGGGGTTAAGGAGGAAGAAACGGTTTCCTCTCCCTTTCTCCTTTCTGGTGACTGTTCAGACATTAGCCATCAATTGGTATGGCTTTCCTACCCTAGAGGTTTAGGGAAGTAAAGAACAGAAATCTGATTTTCATTCTACTTTGTTTCCTTTTCTGACATGAAGCCTAATCTTAAGTATCTTGGAAAATCATCTTTTGAGTGTGCATCATCTAAACCAAATCTCTCTTTAATGATTATTTGCCCACAGTTAAAAGCCCTAAAATGAATAACCCCGTGCATCATTCCGTGATGTCTAATCGTCTCCATCCTTCCCAGCATGCAGACTCATTTTCTCATTTGGTCTTCACGAAGCACAACAAGGTGCTTTGTGGGATGTGCAGCTTGCAGCTGTTTGGAAGTTTCTGGACAGCGTTCATGTTTATGTTCTTTAAAAATCACGGCCCCAGAAATGATCTCAGAGACCACTGGTCTTCATTTCTTGTAACTGTGACTCAGAGCCCCAGGGGCAAGAGGCAGGGTGCTGGTGGTCACCCCAGTGCTAGGTTTCCACACAGAGGTTCCTCTGGGGCCTTTGGGGGTGCTGTCTCCTCTGCCTTCCCTCAGTGTTGAGCTCTCTTGCCCAGGAATGCTGGACTCACAAGCCTCAGACTCACTCCTCTGGCCCTAAAGCCAGCCCTGCATTGGTTTCGCCAAATGTAAGAGAAAGTGGACATCCACATTGCGTTTTGATTTCTCGCCTGTTGTGCCCAAAGTAGTGACAGACCTGCCCGGCTTCTTGGACCTTTTTCGAGTGCAGGGGGCAAAACACTTTGTTCTCGGGAACGTGAATGCTTAGGATGCAGCTGCCGGCTTTTGCTGAGCTGCCGTCCTGACTTGACCTTTCCAGATCTTCCTATTCTTGCATTTGTGAAACAGGCGATTACATCGCCCGACTCGCGAGTTCTTATACAGATAACATGAGGTGTCCACGTCTGTGTCCCGCACAGATCCAGAGCTGGGCTGCGCTCTGCTTGTGGTCCCTTCAGCACAGCCCTGCCCCTGCAGAGGTCGGACTTGGGGACCCCACCGCCCCGTGGCTCACAGCGGTGGCTGTGTCTTCATCCAGGCAGGGGGATGAAGTGCTGGAACTCTGGGCTGCTTCACAGGCTTGATTAAAGATGACAAAGAACAAGAAATGACCCCATCTGACCAGAACATCTGGAGACGAGAGGCCAAGATCTAACAGCCCAGGTCTCCAGAGACCAAGAGTGTGTCTATAAGAAGAGGGCCATGCAGATTCCTGTTCACTGAAGACAGCCTGGTCCTGCACCCTGCTCACCCCGCCTTCCCATCCCGAGATGCCCTCAGGACACACCTTCCCTGCCTCTGTCCACCTGTCGTCCTACTGCTGGTCTCCGTCATTCAAGATCTCTCTCCATCTCCCCCATGACTCACCACCACGGTGTGGTGACCAATCTCTGGGAAAGTCTCCACAGTGAGCTCCATGCTGGGCTTGCTTCTCTCGAGTCACTGGTCGCCTTCCCACCCATCCTGTCTTCGCCCCTCGGATTCTGAGCTTACTCAGTCCTTCTTCCTGATTCTGTGCCAGCTCAGCGGCGAGGGCCCCCTTACCTTTTAAGCCGGAAGCCTTTATTTGTGGGCTGATATAACAGAGTCCTCTTACTTTTTGCAAATAATATATATGAAGATAGAAGATTTGGGCCAGCTGTCTGATGTTCCTGATCGTCAGATTACGTAGCCTGCCGGGGCCTAGACTGCTTCATCTCTAAAATTATCTACCTGTATAACATGGTTTTTATTAAACTAGGCCATGCCCGTGGGGAGAGGAAGGAATGCAGTGCGGGAGTTGCCTGTGAATGGGCCTCGTGTTCCACGTCCTGTCAGGGCCACACGGACCAGTGCAGGCCACAGGGACAGAATGGGCCTTGCTCTTGGGGCCGGAGGTCAGTCCCGGCACTGCCATCTGAAGGGCGACCAGGGAACTCGATCTTCCAGTAAAGTCCCTGAGTTCCCCGCTGGGTGGATTCTGCAGATAAAGATCCCCTTGTCCCCATGCAGAGGGGCTGAAGTGTGGTCAGGACACTTGTCCTCCCTGCCAGAGCAGGCAGAATGGTGACCTCAGTCTGTGCCTGGGACTGAGCGTGCCCGAGTGAGGAACAGCTGTTCCTCTCGCCAGCTCTTCCTACTGTTCATCCAGCAGAATGCGAGCTCAGTACCTTCTACGGACAGGCGTGACCGTGGGCTCTGGGGGTGTGTGAACAAGCTGTGGGCCGACAGCAGATAACGACTGTGGGATGTAGATGGGATGTAGACTGGTATAGGCTGGATATGGACTCAATATGGGCTAGATATGGAGTAGGTGTAGATGACGCGTGAACACATACAGACAGGATATAGACTATAGATAGGTGTAGATTAAATGTACAACGTGGGTTAGCAGTAGGATAGATGTAGATTACAGACTGACTCCGTATAGACAGGATAGACTGTAGACTGGGGTGTAGATGGTACAGATTGGCTATAGACTATGGGTTAGACATAGAGCAGACGCTGACTGGCTGGAGCCTACCCTTTCAGGAGTGGGGTGAAGAGAAGGCAAGCAGGAAGCTTGGGTGTTAGGATGGTTGTGCCTAAGGATGTACAGGGCCACGCAAAGGCCTTCTGAGAAGTCAGGAGACTTTCCTAACAGCACAGCCGGGGCAGGGCTGGGGGCAGCCATCCTTGTGGGAGGGTGACGTGGTGTCCCAGGATAGGAATCTGTTTCCAGGGAGAGGCGGGTTAGCAGGCCCACCTGTCCCAAGAGCTTGACGGTTCCAGTGCCCCAGAAGCCCTTGGGGTCCAAAGCAGGAGTATCCTGCAGTGATGCCCAGAGTGGCAGCCCCCGCACACCGAGGGAGGGACCTGGGCTCCTACAACTGCAGGGTGGCAGTAGGGCACCCCTGTTGTGCCCCTGCCACCAGGCGGGTGGAGGGTCAAAGCAGAGAGCCAGGACAAAGACTGGGCCTGATGCACAGCGGGATCTGGAGCCCAGGAGAGTGAGGACCAGGCATCCCCGAGGGAGGGTCGGGCACTGGGCAGCAAAGCTTCTGGTCAGGAAGGCACAGCTCAGGCTGCCCACAGGATGCCGGACTGAACAGGAAGGGGCCGTGTCTGATGTGCCGATACATCAGCTGGGAAATTCCCAGCACCGGAACACAGATGTGCAGTCAGGAGGTGGACCGCCTTTCAGACCCCTGGCAACCCTCCATTGTGGGTGGGGACCTGCCCTTCTCTACCACCCCTCAGGCCTGGGGTCGGAACTAGGGACTTTTAGACCTAGAGCCCCATCCCACCCCCTCCAAATTTATTACTGTGACACCAGGTAGGGTCTGAGGAGGTCCCTGAAGCTGTGATAAGGAGCCTCACCCACTCTCCCAACAGAATGCAGGTGTGCTGATCTGATGCGTCACCAAGAGGTGTAAAGGGATTTATTAGGCAGAATTTAAAAGTACACACTCGAAGAAATAGAGTGTAATTGTATTTAAAAGAGAGAACTAGATAGGGAAAAGGGGGATAAAGAAGAAGTTTAAAAGAAAAGTAAGATGAAAGGGGGGAAAAAATGGTAAAGTGTAGTTACACTTATTGCAAATAGGGAGGGGTGGGTGAATGGAAGGGAGGGGAGGGGAAGGGGAGAAGAGGGGGGAAAACCAAGATGTACCATGTACAGGTACAAAATAACCATGTTGATTATGATCATTATGTATGCAATGTACCAATACATGCTCTTGGTAAAAAATAATAAAAAAATTAAAAAAAAAAAAAAGAAATAGAGTGTAGGCTCTCAAGGGAGAGAGGTGCTTATTTTCTGGAACTGGGATCATTTATGCTTCTCTCGAGGAGGTTCTTGGTTTTTTATTTTTTGTTTTTTTTAAAGATAGGTAATTTAAGAATTCTTTGGATTCTCTCAACCTGTTCCTTTAACTTACAATCAGATTCTTGCTCTTCACTTTCTCACTTAAGCCGGTTGAGGGATGTTCAGTATTCCTGAGGAATCTGGGTGGGATGGGAAACAAAGGAGAATAAATTTAACCAGGGAAGCAGCCATGAATCCCCCCTGGTGACACTATCTGGGTCCCAGAACTGGCAGTCTTCCTAAAAGCACAATTTTTAGTTAGGATTTCCTTGTGTCCTTTCTAACAATCTTTCATTTCTTCTTTCCTATCTCAATTTCACAAGCAAAAATGTGAAATTTAAGGGGGGATTGGTTTGCTCAGGGACTCTGCTGTCCACTGAGCTCTGGAGGAAAGCGAGGGAGAGAGGTTTGGGATTCGTAGTTGTTTCTCTACCCTCTACTCTCCCCCCTTCCCTTTCCTTCCGCTCCTCTCCCTGCCCTCCCGTGCCCTCCCCTCCTTTCCTCTCTCCTCAGCAGGGCTGCACTAATTGCAATGAAATGCATGATTAAATCCTTGGCTTAGATCCTTGGTACATCAGGAGAAAATTCAAATTTCATCTCCATCAGCATCATGCTGAATTGAGGCACACAAATCTCCACATTGTTTTGCTTACCATTCCGCCTTAATACTAAGTATGGCAGTGGTGGCAAATCTGTGGCACACGAGCCACAGGGAGCTGTTTGTATCATTGAAAGCTTGAAAAGGTTTGCCGTCACTGGATGCCTGTGGTTACAAGATGGGCATGGACACCGAGGTTTAAAAACTATACAAAGAAGTTGGGCATGGTGCTGCATGCCTGGAATCCCAGCAATCGGGAGGCTGGGGGGACTTCGGGGAAGATGGCAGAGCAATGAACAGCAGAGAAACAGCGAGATTTGTTATCCAGATGCTAGAATGTAGCAAAGTGAGGAAGAAAAGGAGGGAAGTGGGTTCCCAGGACCTAGCAAGGATCTGAAGCAGGAATTGAAACCCGTGGGGAGAGCTGAAAGAGAGTACTCAGCACGGGAGGTGGCAGACGGTGCTTTCTCCCAGAGTCCCGGCCGGCCGCATGGGAGCGGTGGCTCCAGCCTGCAGATGCACCAACAGGGACTACTGGCAACCCCAGAGGCCTGCACAGAAAAAAATACTGGTGGAAATGAGTGGGGGACACAGCAGACTGCAGTGACTGGTGAGTTATTTGGGTTCACACATCCCTCAGGAGAGGGCAATTGGCTGGTCGCTATCTTGGAAAGGGGCCTCCTGAGCTCAGAACTCAGAGAAGCTCCCAACACTGCTGCCTTGGGGCATGCGGACACGGTAGCGTGTGTGACGCGTCCCTGGAAATGTGTGTTCACAGGCAGAAGACCCTGTATCTGTGTGCTGGGTGTGGGACCCGAGCCCCACGACAGAGGTGCAGGCCGAGAATCGGAGTGTGCAGGGCCCGCTGTGACAAGCAGGCTCCTTGAGGGGTACAGTGCTCTCCAGGGGCTGACCCCAGAGTCGCCAGGGTCCCTGGGGAGCCCTGAAACCGAGGCTGCACAGGAAGGGCGCCAGAGGACCGTGAGTGACGTTGAGACTCCGGTAAACAGATGACTAAGCAGCTTCTTACGCTGGGGTCTCACGCGGGGTCTCGGTGTCTCCCTAGGAAAGGTCGGGGGGGGTCACACCAGTCTGCTGAAATCGAACTTTGGACTCTGGAGCACACACGCGAGGCTGCCCCTCAGGACCCAGGCTGGTAAGTGGCTCTCCTGGGAGGCAACCTTCCAGTGCTGGGAGGAATCCTCCCCGCGCGGGGCCCTGCGGGTCTCCATTAGAGGTGTTTGCTAGACTGAGGATTGTGGCCTCCTCTACGTCGGTGGTTTTGAAAGTGCGGCTGCTCCGCCAGAACTTTTAGAAATGCAGGTTTCAAGGCCACCCAGAGAGGAACTCCAGCCATGGGGCTGTCCGCTTGTGTCTGATAAGAAGCGCCGATTACCGTAGACTGATGTTTATTATTACTCCATTTGAACCAAAATAGCGAAGAAGGGAGCCAAGCTGTCCCAATCCTCATCTTCCCAGAGTGGGCTCTCCAGACCCCTCTGCTTGCCCTGTGACCCGCGGTCCACGCCTCATAGTCACAGCCGCCAGGACCCGGGGCAGCCGCTCCAGTGGGATGTCGACCTAAGCAGGGACTCAGCCTGAGAACTCAGATCTCTGTCTGCACTGCTGTGTGCCCTCCATCAGGAGGCTGGTATCTGGGCAGCCACTGATGTAGGGCCTGATGTGGCCTCTGAACAAAACCGAGCCCCTGCCCTCGGGCGCTTCCAGTCTCCTGGGGCAAGGCGTGGACCGGCAATAGCTCTATAAATACATGTGGTGAACTGGGCATAGTGTCCCAGGCCTGTGATCACAGCACTCTGGGAGGCTGAGGCAGGAAGATCACAAGTTCAACCCAGCCTGGGCAACTTAGTGACTTAGTGAGACCCTTCCTCAAAAAATAAAAAACAGGTTGGGATGTAGTTCAGTGCAAAGGCCATGGGTTCAATCCCCAGGAATGCAAAGATAGATATAAATAGATATCTATGCAATATATGCAAAGTTTGACTAGAATATGTGTTACAAGAAATAGGCAGAATGGGCGACGGGTCCCAGCCAGGAGGGTGGGTGGGTGCCATGATCACTGGGACCCACAGGTGACCTTGAGGTTGCCTTCACCACATGACACCTGGGCACCACCCCCTCCTAGTTCTCCCGCCCATCAGCAGCCTCTCCTCCCTGTCCCACATCCTCCTCCTCTTCTCCGCCAGCAGTCTGACCTCTTCCTCCAAGGGAGCCACCTTGCCTCATGGTGGGAAGACACTGGCTGCTGGTCCTGCCCAGATGTAGCTTGAAGGGGGAGACTTTCCCAGAGCCCACACCCCTGTGTCATCCCCTCTGAGACACTCGAGAGAGCTAGTGACGCCCACATCCGCAGAACCCAACTTGGACGCCTAAATGGCCACATTTCCTGTGCTGCCTCTCTTGTGGCCAATAGGCAGTGGATCTCATGAAGCTCCAGATTGCTTCCTCCAGATTTGCCCAGAGCATGTGCCACAGATGGAGAACGTCAAGGAACTTGCATTAGTTACCTCTCCAGTGTCAACTGTTTGTAAGAGAGCAGATTTAAAACAGGACATTTGTAAGTTACAATATTCACCCATCAGCCAAATGCAGGAAGAGTGCCGAATGTCTATCTAGGCACTGGAGACTCGAAAGATGCAATTGAGGGCTGGGAGCCCACAGCACTGTCCCATGTACGTCCATGTCTGCAGATGACGGCTGAAGAAATCTTTACTGGAACCAGGATACGCTGATCGCAGCAGAGATGACAACCAGAGCTCCCCTGAAGTAACCATCCTCTACGACAGCAAGGCCCCGAGCTCCTTCTTCGATGAGAACAGCTGAGTCCCCTTCAGGAGAAGCAGCCACACGGTAAAGCTTCTCCTGGGAAGCAGCCTGTAACTATCTTTCTGCTCCCACTCTCCTTTATATTGTGTCGGCAGCAACCCTCAGGCGGATCCTCTGCACCCAGAACCACACCACCTCAGTCCAGCTGGGCGTTCTGGCTCAAGTTGACCGCAATAATAAGTCCACTACAGAACTATTAATACTTGTTACTTTCTTTTTTCCGTACTGGGGATTGAACCCAGGGGCTTCCCACTGACCTCTGTCCCCAACCCTCTTTCCCCTTTTTTGTTGTTACTTTTGCTGGACAAACATGAATGATCTGAACTGTCCACACCCCTGGGCTGCCTTTGTCTTATCCAGCTCCAGGGGAATCTGGAGTCAGCCTGGAGCCGCCGCTCCTGCCCGGCACCCAGTGTGCCCAGTGCCTGAGTTCTGGGAGGCCTTGAAACAGTTCGCGCTGAAGTTAATCCTGAACCCGCCTGCCTGTCCCAAGGGATGTTTTGGCCAGTGTCTTTGCAGGCGCCTTTACATTATCAGAGGGAGTTTTCCTCCCCCTGATAAATTCCTGGTCCACACTGCTTCCCCAGCCTTGAGGAGACACAGCTGCCACAGGCGCAGGAATTTCTTCCCCGGTGGGAACCGACACACACGCCACTTCCCACCCTCAGGCGTGACCAGGGCTGGCTCTGGCCTTGTGCATGCCACACAGCCCCACTCTGGCCACTCTGTGGTCGTCCCGCTGCCTGGGCCCCTTCCAGGAGTTCCAACACACCCCCAACCCCGGCCTGCCGCCCCCACTTGGGAGTCTGAAAGTAAGGCTGATTGTCCAGGTGGATGTCTGGATCCTCCTCCCCCTGCCCCTCCTGCGTGCCCCGTCTCGGTCCAGGGCTCCTCCTCCTTTTCCTCCTCTAGTCTCCTGGCTCTCCCTGGTCCTGCTCAGCTAAGTGCTGCCATCTCTCCCCTCGCAGACCTTCCTCCTGTTTCAGGGTCTCCTCGCCCAGGGAACTCTCTCTGAAGCTGTCTTTGTTCATGTTAGATCCATGATGGAGTCCAGCTCTGAGCTCCCCTGCAGGCTGGATTATCACCTCTGCAAACCCAAGTGGACTTGCTTCAGCAGACAGGAGAACGTTGCTCATAAGTCCAGACACCAGCAGCAGCATTTATAGACGCTCTGCCTTTCTCTTCCCTGTCCTCATAGCAGGGCTTTGGGCTCCTGATCTCAAGGCAGCTCCCAGGTTCTCTGCTGTTGCCTGTTTTTTCCAGCAGCAGGAAGAGACAAGGGTCAAAAGCCAACAAGTGCCTGCGATTGGATTTGTCCCCTCCGGGCTGTGCCTTAGTTCACTTTATGCTGCCTATAACACAAGGCCACAGACTGGTGAGTTAGAAAGAAAAGAGGCTTATTTTGGCTCACAGTCCTGGAGGGGCTGCATCTAGGGGCAGTTTCCTGCTGTCGGAGCCCCCGGGAGGCTAGGGAAGTCATGCTGTGAGGGACAGGGTGTGTGAGTGTGTGCACGCCTGTGCCCTGGCCTCTTAACTCATCCATAAAGCCAGCAGGCCTGCCTGGGGTGGTGCACACCTGTAATCCCAGCACTGGGGAGGTTGAGACAAGAGGGTCGTCGCGAGTTTGAGGTCAATCTCAGCTACATAGTAAGTTCAAGTCCAGCCTGAACTATATAGGGAGACACTGTCTCAAAAACAAAAAAATCAGCAGACTTGGATCAGGGGCTGCACCCTGAGGACCTTATCTTACCCTCATCTCTCCAAATGCCCTGCCTCAGGGGACCCCCAAACCCTGATGTCCTGTTCTTCAGGGGACACTGATCACCTTGGATTGGGCCTAGCCTGGAGACCTCATAATTTAATCCTTTCTGTAAAGACCCATTTTCAAGGACAAACACCCTCTGAGATCCTGGGTGGTCATCGGTCTTGGGAGGAGGTGGTGAGCATCCTAGATGGCTGCGGCTGGAGCTGGAGACACAGGGACATGGGCTAGGTCTGATCTGCACCGGCGCAGGCAGGGGAGCCAGCCCTCCCGGCGCTGCCCTTGCCTGGCCACCACTCCCAGGTGCCTGTGGCTCCAGAGGGGCCCTACAATCTCTGACCCCACTGCTGTGCACAGGCCGCTGGGCAGGGCCAGGCAGAGCCAAGGAAACTGCAGCTGACCTTCGCCGTGCCTCAGTTTCTCCACCTGTATTCCAGGGACAGGCTCTGTAGAGCTCTGAGTTGGAAGGATCTCAGCCCAGGAGCTCCCGGACCCTCTGGACATCAGCCCCACACACGAGGGTTGTGGGGGGCTTTCCCAGGGCCCCAGGTGCCCTTCTCTTAAGGTGGCAGAGAAGAACATCGGTCCAGGGTCCAGCCTGGGAGCAGACAGGGCTGCTGGGCCTTGGGAAGAAAGCCCTGGTTGTTTGGGGGTGGTGTTCTGCCCTGACCCAGGGCTGGACCTGGTTCTTCTATTGTGAGCGAAGGAAAATTCCTGTGAGAAAATCCATTTGCACAGAGCCCCGGCCCCCCGCTGGGGTCTGAGGACCAGGGAGCACACGCTGTCTGTCAGTGAACTGGCTGCGGGGGGCGCCACGTCTAGGCCTGCTGGACCCCGTCTGCACAGAAGTCTCATCCCTGGACAGTGACTCAGCTGCTCTCTCGGGATGACGTCCTCTCCCGGTCTCCCCAGTGCAAGGTCCTGGGCCCGGGCCCACATCCAGGCTGCCTGGGAAGCGTGTGGCCAGGCAGCCCCAGAGCCAGCTGGCTGGGCCAGGGGGACACAGACACAGGGAGGCCCCTGCTGCCTGCCAAGTCCTGCAGCCACAAAAGGCCGTTGTTTTCCACTCTGGCCCCTGGGGCTGCCCTGGGTTGGCAGGCCGAGGCCTCAGCTGTGCAGGCTTTCCAAGGAGAAGGGAAGCCAGGGGGGCCAGGAGCCCGAGGGCTGCAGCTGTCGCACAGATGGAGGGAGGCACCCAGAGGGTAACAGCCGTGGGTGGGGAAAGGGCTGGCAGGAGGCCCGGGTCAGAGTACAGGTCTCTCCTCCCAGAGTGTGGCGGTGGGGCTACCGCCCCCTACTGGACTCTGCACCATTGCAGGCAGAGGCCGACAGACCTGGGGGTGGCACCTTGTCCATTTCACTTAACCTTATGGTCTCAAGGTGCATCTGTTTTCCTACAGATGACTCAGGCTGGGCAAGGACTTTCAGAACTGAACTCCAGCTGCACGAGGAATAACATCCTTCCTCTCTGGCCTCCACCTCGTGGGGCCACAGTGAGAAGGGCCTCCCCAGACAGCCCCTTGATCTGGGCCTCCCAGCCGCTGGAGCTGGAGGAAGTAAATCTCTATGCTTCATCTATGACCAGTCCCAGGAATCCTGTCATAGCAAGATAGTCACACCAAGAATGTAGGTAAATAATTTCCTTAATATTTTAATTATGGAGTCCAGAGCATAAAACTGATCTTTTTAACCATTGAAAAAAAAAAATCTAGCAAGTGCAAGGCCCTGAGTTTGATCCCCAGCACCAAAAAACAAAAACAAAAACAAAAGAGCCATGATTCTTTCATATTTAATAAGTAGCCCGTGTTTAATTTTCTTCCATCCCATCAAAAAATTTTAGTAGGCTTTTTCAAATCATAAGCCATACCAGGTCCATGTATTGCCTTTGGGTGCTATGACTTTTTATTTCTTTGTATTTCTAACAGTCCTCCACCTTTTAATATTTTTAGTGAGTTATTGCAAAAATATAGCAGAAGGCACACACATCTCAGAAAATGGTCATGTAACAACAGCTCAGATAAAAACAAAGAACCTCCCTAGCACTGAGAAGTTTCCAGTTACTCAGCGCACACCTGCCTCCAGGAAACTGGCTGTTCTAGTATCAGATTAATTTTACCTGTTTTTTAAAATGTATCTGCGTTTTTATATATTTATTTAAATATTTATTTTAAATATTTATACAGACGATCCTTGACTTCCAATGCAGTCACACACTGATAAATCCCTCATCAGGTGAAAATATCATTAAGCGGAAACTTTATTCAATACGCAGAATTTGCAGCTCCCGCCTTTGCAGCACGGTGTGCTGTGGCGAGAAAGGGGCTCAGAGGAAGAACCTGGATGTCTAGGATCCGTGGGATGTGCAGGACCCTTGGCTCAGGCACAGGAATCCTGGGGTGAGGCCTGCCCTGTCTGGTCCCCAAACCCTCGTCCTGAGTGAGGCAGCATTCAGGGGTCTTAGGACTGGAAAGCCCACTGCCACTGGAGCCCGAACCCAGAAAGGACCTGTGTCAGCACATGGTCCGGGAGCTGGGTGCAGGCATTTCAGATCTGTAGTTCAGGAGGTTTTCAAATGGTAGGGTGTCCACTAGGTCCCCCAGGAACACTACTGGCCGCCCCTCTGCACCAGAGCTGAGCTCACCAAAGACGCCATGAACTCTACCAACAAGTATGATTTTGTCCGGAAGAGGAAAGGACTCGAGATTTCCAGGTCATCTCTAGGACACCTTCACGGGCTCTGCTGGCCACCAGCTAACCATTTGCAACCTAGCTGGGCCAGGTCCAGCAGTGACCTTCTGCCCACCTGCCCACAGATCTCTCCTGCCACCTGGAGACTGGCTGAGCTGACTTCCGAGGACCATGTGCCTCCGAGCACTGCCCTCCAGGCCCATCCTCCACGCCTTCCCAGCCAGCTGTGCCTGCAGCCCCCCACGACACCCCTCACCCAGCAGCCGTCACCCTTGCAGGCCTCACCTTGTGAAGCCGGGCTCTGGGCTTCGATCTTCACAGGGTCCTGGCACCTCGGGCTGCCCCAGAGATCCAGCGTCAGGGCTGCCTGAGAGTGGGGGCATCCCATGCCCCTCACAGCCCGCTGGGGTTGGACCTCAGGCCCCTGCAAGCCACTCACTGGTGCACTGTGCTCTAGGAAACCAGGGGAGTTGGAGCTGGGAGGAGGAGGGCTTGCAGGGAGGCGTAGGGCAATGGTACTTGCATTACAGGAAAGAAAACGTGTGCTGATCGGGCTGGGAAATCTTTGTTGGAAGTAGAAAATGTGAGCCGTGGATATGACATTAAAACCCTGTGTTTGCCACAGCCGGGGCACTGCAGTTTTGTTCATTCATTTCCTATGCTAATTTAACGAGATGGGGACTCTCACATTTCGTACTGAGACAGAAAGCCTTCAGGATTCTCAGGTGACTATATGCAGCGGTACAATGTGGCCCATCAGCACCTTGCCAGCCACGCTGAGGGGACACACCCCACCTTGCCCAGAACAGGTACTCGCATCCCACTCTCCCTAAGGGTGCCGGGCCGGCTTGGCCCCACAGGGCTGCATCTTCCAGGGGTTTTACAGAGCATGGCGCCACCTCTGAGATTGCTGTCGTTCTGTACACTTTTCCGCCCTTGTCCCCAGATCGTGTGCCCTCTCCTGACATCCCGAGCTCTTGTCTGCCTCAGCCCTGGCCCATTTTCCTAGAAACCTCTACATGTGACTGATAGCAGCCTGAACAAGGTGGACAGAGTCTGGCCCACCACTTGGATCTCTGCTGTGTGTCCTCAGGCCCCTCTCGACGGCATTTCAGGGGAAATTCTTCCTGTGCTGTTCGCACTTCAGTGGGTCCCAATGGACCTTAACCTAGTTTCCGCGTCTGAACCCTCGCCCTTTGGTCCCACTGCCCTGAGGTGACAGGGAATCAGCCCTAGCCCCAGATCAGCCCGGGGCACAGCAAGGCTGAGCCTGAGGGTTGTAGGCCTCTGCAGAGCGCCTGGGGGCACCTGAGGAGGAGGGTGCCGGGGAGAGCAGTCTGGGGAAGCCTCCGTGTGGGCTTCCAAGATTTCACTGTTACAAGCTGTGCTGCTTTAAACATGGGTGTGCGTGTGATGTCCTGGACTCTTTTTGGGAAAACCTAGAAGGGGAATGGCTGCGTGGAATGCAATTTCTAGGTTTAGTTTTTTCAGGAATATCCAAACTGTATTGATTTCCCTAGTGGCTGTACTAGTTTACATTCTCATGAACAGTGCAGACGTGTTTCTTTTGCCTCACAGCCTCGCCGGTGTTTGTTATTATTTGATTTCTTGTTGATGGTCCTTCTTTCCGGGAAAAGGTGGAATCTCAGTGTTGTTTTGGTTTCCATTTCTGGGTGCAGGTCTGGGGTCTGCCACAAGAGGGCGGTGCTGTACGACAACTGGCGGGTGAAGGACGCGGTTTCCACACTTGCAGGCTCTGAGGACGGAATCCTCAACTTCACAGCTCATGGAGGAGAGAATGCAAGTGCCAGGGGCCGAGCGAGGAGACAAAGAGCAAGCAGTGGCAGTAAGGAAGTGGGCACTTCCTCCTCCTGGGGAAAAACGCGCTCCTGGGCTCGGCGGGAGCGAGGTGCCGGAATGTGGAGCTGAGCGCATACGCTGGGATTGCACCGTGCGGCGGGCCGCTTTGGCCTCACTCTCTGCAAGCCTCGGCCCAGGTGTGACGCCTCAGTGACACGGGACACACAGGTATCGACTCTCTTCCAAGCCCACATTCGGTACACAGAGCCCAACAAGCCTTCCAGGTGCACACTGGTCTCCGGGAAGTGTCTCTCTCGTGCACCGCCATGTTGTTATTTCTGGCCGATGGTTCCGGGAACCCAGGAGCTGGGACTGGGAAATGTGGGTCCGCAGAGCCCAGGTCACAGGCTGCAGAGCCCACGGTGTGTGGTTAGGGGAGCTGGGGTGCCTCCGCTCCCAGAAACTTCTCTGCCAGGAAGGCTTTGCCAGGAGCCTGCCCCAACCCGGAAATGTCACCTCCGTCGCTGCCTCCAGTCCCTCGAAGAGCCCTGGAGATGCTGTTTTGCGACTCACAGGCCTGAGAGGAACAAAAAATTGTCAGCAGGGGGTCACACAAATGAATGTGTCATGAACTGTGCCGAATTCAGCTCGGGACCAGATACACCCAAATACCGACCCGGTGGCTCTGAATCAGCTCTGTGGTGGGTGTGCATGGCGATTTCTCCATCCTAGTGACTGTGGAACTATAGTTGCTCGAGATAGTGCCGCTGCAGCCAGGGGTGGTGGCACATGCCTGTCCTCCCAGCACCCTGGGTGGCTGAGGCAAAACGATTGCAAGTTTGAGCCCGAGCTTGGCAACTCAGTGGCTCGGCCAGATCCTGGCTCTAAATAAAAAAGGCTTATGAAAAAGGAGAGTCACTCGTTTTCTCCGTTGTGGCCCAGTGAGTAGTCAGACATTCCCGGAGGGCTCTCTGGGTTTCAGCAGCCCTGCATGTGAAACTTCACCTCCTCCAGTAGCTGCATTACGGGGAAGATTTGATCACGCACTAAGTAGTGAAATGCAATCGGAACACTCGACAAATTTCTGCCTCTCTGTTGCTCCCTTCTTTAGGGTCTTGGCAGTTTCCCCTACTTGTAACTTTCTTTCACTGGAGTCCTGTACGTACTCGTACATCCCTTCTGCGGCAGGGCGTTCCTTTTCCCCCCTATCTAATTGTCCCTCTTTTTGCTCTTCTTGGAGGTTGAACACTGTCATCCAATATTTTCAAGTCCTGAGTTTGAGAAGTTCTGGGAATCAGTGAGAGATCTAGCAGAAACGAGTGTTTTTCCTGGAACCTAATGCGGTGTTGACCAGAGTGATGCAGACTGCTGCGAGGAGGGTGTGAAGCTGGGTCGCCTTCTCGCTTTTCCATATGTCGGTCCTGTTTGGCTCGCTTGTAGTTCTATATGCTTTTTCAGGTACAAGAAGATTTACCAGCTCCAGAAGCACAATTGCAGAAGTCATTTCTTGAGGCTCGCCATTCTTTCTGGGGTAGCATGGAGTCTTTGGTGCTGGGGATTGAACTTAGGGCCTTGCGCTTGCTAGGCAAGCACTCTAACCACTAAGCTCAATCCCCAGCCCCATCTCAGTGTTATTGTGATTTGCGTTTCTCTAATAGCCAGGGAAGTTGTAGGTTTTTTCCAGCAGCGACCCAGCCTTCCTCGGGTGCAGTTCTGAATATGTCCATAAGAGGGCGATGCCGCACCGCGCCGGGCGCCGCCTGTGCCCAGGGAGAGGGGAGGCTTCCAGTCTGGGGCGCTGAGGATCAGAGGCCTCAGGTTCCGGGCTCCTGGAGGAGAGAATGCAAGTGCCGGGGGCGGGCGGGACTGTGCGGAGCGTGGGCGGCACCGAGGAGGGGCGGCTCCTCCTCCTCCTCCTGGGGGAGCCTCCTCCTGGCTCAGCTGGAGCGCGGGCTCCTGCTGGCTGCAGTGAGGTGCCCGAAGGGCGGAACTGAACTCGAACCCACCTGGGGCCGCCCAGGGACTGGCACCCTTTTGTCCAGTTTCCTCAACGGACTACAGATTTGTCCAGCTTTGTGTGTGGTGTCCATTTTGTGTCCAGTGTCCAGTGTACCGTTTGTATTCACTGTACAGATTTTTCCAGTGTACAGTTTACAGTTTGTGTCCAGTTTCCGGTTTGCTGTACACTGTCCAGCAGTGTCCAGTTCTGTGTATAGTTCTGTGTACAGTGTTCAGTGTATAGTGTTTGTACAGTTTTGTGTGCAGTGTACAGTTTTGTCCAGTGTAAGGGTACAGTGCACAATGTAGAGTTGCGTCCTGTTTTCTGTACATTGAACAGTGTACACAGTGTATAGTCCAGTGTCCAGTGCAGTTTTGTGTACAGTGCACACTGTACAGTTTTGTGTACAGTTTACCATGTACAGGACAGTGCAGTGCGCAGTGCACGCCCCACTGTGGCTACTGTACACAAAACTGGACAAAAGTGTAACCTGTGCCCTGTACTGAGCACTGTACAGTGCACACGCCACACAAAACTATACATCGTACACAAAACTGGAGAAAACTGGACACTGTAAACTATAAAAACTTGTATATTATGCCCTGTACACTGTACATAAAACTGGGCAAAACTACACGAAAGTGTCTCTGAGGGGGTCTCTGAGGACCCTGACTCTCGCTGTTGACACTGTGGAGTAAAAGTGAGTGGATATCGTGTCTAAGATTAAGTTCCAAAGCAAGCCTGACTGGATGTGCTTTTAATTTTGAGGTACATCAGCAACGCCCCCTTCTGCCCTTTTCCCTCTAACAGTCAGAAGGGGGCGTCCTTTGATTGACAGCTCTGGCTGGGTCCGGTTACAGCTGCTCCAGAAGCACATCTGCTGGACCACAGAAGGCTTGAAGTTGAACCATTTTAGACCAATCAGAAGCTCTGAATTTAGACCAATCAACAATCTTGAATTTGGACCAATTATCAGTTTAGGATTTGGACCAATCACAGTAGCCTCAAAATTGGACCACTCACAGGCCTGCTTTTGGGTTGCTTTCTGAGGTGGCTGTGAGAGTCCCCCTTTCACATTGTAGCTTTGCGTTGTTGGTTTACTGTGGTACAGCCTGGTGCCTGTGTGAGTAAGGGGCTGCTCGGATGATCTTGTAAATCTTGTGATTCATTTCGTAGGCAGTATGGCTGGGACGGCTCCATCGGTGTATTTGGGACTCTTCCTCTACATAGTGTGGGCAGAGCTTTTGTAACAGAGCTGTGAACACTGGAAGCTGTTAGCCCTGAAGTGTTGCAGAGACCCACCAAGACCTGCAACTGGGTCACCGGATTGGATGACAACTGGCGCTGGTCTGTGGCATCTAGTGGGGCTCAGTGGAGACCAGCAGGAGCCGCTAAGAAGGTCAGCCTCAGTGGTCGAGGAGCTCACGGGGTGTGTAACACACAGCCAGAGTTATAGGTACCCAGAGCTGTCACCCAAGGGCTGAGAGCCACCCACACTCAAAGCCTGGAGCCACAATCAAGCAAAAGAACCTTCACCGCAGGGCAGCATTGTGACCTTGTCCCCGCATGCCCACTGCACCCCTGAGCCACGGGATCATAAATGCTGAACCACAAAAGTTTGAGGGTGGTTTGTTTTACAGTTATCACAACTAATAAGTGAGGTTATGTGAAAAAAAACTTATAGATGTTTCTGGGGAGGGAAGTAGAGATGGTTGAGAAATGACGCGAGTGCTGCTTATATAGGGAACAGCGGGCCTGTGACGGCCCAAGTCTTAGGCTGCTGATTGGTTCAAATTCTAGGCTGCTGATTGGTTCAAAAATTCTGGTGTGCTGGATATGCCTGGGGAGGGACTGAACTGGTTATGGTGGTTAGGAGCTCAGAGGGTGGAAGGCTCTTTACTGTGTGTTCTACGACCTTACAGTGTTGACTCAGGAGAACATACCAGGCTTTCAATAAAGAGGCAGACACTGAAAAAAAATATATATACTGGGCTTTCTGTGTACAGGGAACTATGAAGGTAGTGACGGGGGCAGATAAGCCCAGCCCCCACTCACCCACCTTCACTCAGGGATTGACCAGCAAGGATAGGTGAGAAATGAGTCCACAGAGCTCAACACACACGCACACCTTGCACACATACAACACACTCATGCTGCACACATATCATACACACCACACCCACAGCCGACCACGTACTCCACACCTTCCACGGACGCACCACATATATATGTCCACACACAAACCCCACACACCCTGCATCCAGACACACTGCGGACCCTATCTCCCTGCCTGCCCCCCATTTCTGGGCCGCTCGGGAGAGCAGACTGTTTGATGCCGAGACCCCTGGAGGCCGTGCCACCAGCACCGTCCTGTTCACATGGGTGAGAAGAGCAGGACTTCCTGTTGAGAAGAGCAAGACTTTGCAGCGATGGAATTGGTAGGAGGTATGATGGGGTCTCCTGTCCATCAGGGGCTAAGGAGAAGGCGCTTTCCTCTAGGCTGGGAAAGGGGGCTCCTCTGGGTTGGGGCTCCCTAGCCTCCTTTAGCCCAGGCAGCCCAGGGTAGGCAGAAGACAGAGGAGGCTCATTTTCTGACCTCCCAGCATCAGGGGACGAGCTGAGTGGGTCGCAGTGTCCTTGTCTCGAGGTTTACTGACCAGGAAAAGGACAGTGCGACCCACTCAGCTCGTCCCCTGCTGCTGGGTGCTCCGTGACCAGGTCCCTGCCCCATGCTGTGCGGCTGCAATTCCTGCACCTGATGGAGTGCAGGCCTGCCTCAGGGACTCGTCCCCCCACGCGTGGAAGGGGCCCTCAGAGCTGTTAAACAAGCTTCCCCTGTGGCCTGGGGGTCTCCACGGGGTCCCTCTGCCCCCAGCAGCGCTGTCCCAGTCTCCCACATGGCAGCCCTCAGCCACCAGGTGCCCCTCCCCCAGGGACAGCATCTCCACCCCTCCTCCAGACTTTGACAATTTTACAACCTCATCCATGCTAAGAGTGTGTTTTAATGAATGCACTTTTCAAGCAATTCAATTAGTTAAGAATTGCATCTGATCAATTTCCCCCTGAGGCTGGGCTGCAACCACTTCTCAAGACTGCGGCTTCTGGTGCACTGTGTCTCCATTAGCTGGCAGAGTCTTTTCCAGGGCCAGAGGGAAATAAATCCATCTAAAGCCAGGGAGAAGAGATCCCTACACCTTGGTAAACTGTGCCTTTTATAGGTTACAAACCAAATGCTTTAAAAAAAAATTTTTAAGTGTGTGGTATCAGGGATTGAACCCAGGTCTTCACACTGAGCTGCATCTCTAGCCCTTTTTCTTTTTCTTTTTTTTAAATACTGAGACAGGTTCTCAATAATTCTCTTAAATTGACCAGGCTGGACTCAAACTTGGGATCCTTCTGCCTCAGCCTCTCAGAGTTCTAGGATGTCAAGCATACACCACCAGATCTGTCCTAAAATAAACTTGAAAACAAAACAATTTCATTCAGTCTCCAACAGCGCGATACCTAGCTGTCTTACAGAAAGAGGGGTGGGGAAAGTGGCTGCTCAAGGAGATGAATTAGATTTGGGACAAGAATGGCCAGATAGGAATTCCTGTGCAGGAACCCCAGGCTTAGCAGAGGCCAGTGCCTCCTCCAGGTGCTCGGCCCTGTCCTGAGGTCACCAGGGCACCCTGTACCTTCTGGCAGCAAACTGAGACCTGGGCATTGAGTCCACCCCTCCCTCTGGGCTGTTGACCATTGTACCCTCTGCTGGGCCGTTTAGATGTGGCTAGGAGAGGGGGCAGAAAATCAGCATGAGGCATGTGGATGGGACCAAGCAACAAGATGCTAGCCAGACCAGGGGTGGGGGCTCACCCACAACCAGTGATCCCAACACTCTGGGAGGCTGAGGCAGGAGGACACGTTTGAGCCCAGCCTGCATGTGCAATTTATGGACTTAGTAAGGCCCTGTCTCAAAATAAAAAATAAAAGGACTGTGGATATCACACATTGTGAAGGCCCCCAGTATTGCCAAAAACAAAAAAACAAAACAGCAACAACAACAACAAAAAAACCACCAGCCAATAAATTATCCAATAATCAGAGCTTGGTGTTGGGGATTTAGCTCATCAGGAGAGCATTTGCCTAGCAAGCACAAGGCCCTGAGTTTGATCCCCAGTACCCAAAAAACAAAACAAATCAATGAGGATCAATAATCACAGTTTTCAGGGGAGGTGATATTGACAGAGTAAGGACAAGCAATTACTCAAAAAATGCAGCCATTCCGAGGCCTGCGTTTTACTCAGAAACCAAAAGGCTTTGAGGCAGGTGTAGATGTGGACACTTCGTCTCAGGAAGCCCTCACTTGATACTGAAATTTCTGCCTTGTCCTTTTGAGATAAATAAACTAGACTAATCTGCGAGTGAGACTTAGGAAATGTTGCTATGTGTACAAAATGGCTGACTTACTTTTTAAGCAAAAACCTTGTTTTAATTAGAAAAATAAATCATGTTTGTGAAAAAATTCAAGTAAAACACTCATAGAATTAAGAATTCCCTTTAGATTTCTTACTAGGAGTAACTACTAACTGCTGAATTTTTGCCCTTTCACTTTGCTATGTAAATATAAACATATCAAAATACATTATATTAGTAGCTTTTAAATTATATTTTGTTTTTTGTATTAGGGATTGAACCCAGGGCTTTCATCCTGAGCCACATCCCCAACCCATTTTTATTTTGAGACAGGGTCTCACTAAATTGCCCGGGATATGCTCAAATTTTCCATCCTCATGCCCAGCCGTCAGTGGCTTTTTAAATAAAAATTTTAAGAGCCGGGTGTGGTGGTACAAGTAGTTCAGGCTTGCCTCAAATTCTTGGCAATCCTCCTGCCTCAGCCTTCTGAGTGCTGGGTTTACAGACTTATGCCACCATGCCTGGCTAAAATTTAGGCTCTTATGGAGTCAGTATGAACGTTTGCACCCAGGTTTACATGTGAACATAAGTTTCCATTTCTCTGGGGTAGATGTTCAGGGCTGCAGTAATTGGATCGTATGACAGTTGCACGCTTAGTTTAAGAAACAACCAAACTGGATGAAGGTGTCTGTTCCTTTTACCAGCAGTAAATGAGACGTCCAGTTTCCCTGCATGTTCGCCAGCTTTTGAAGAGGCTGCTATTTTTTATTTAAATTTTTCTGATAGATGTGCAGCATTATCTCTCTATGACAGTTGATAGCTATTTATATTTATTTCTTCACCTATCTACCTGTTTATTTATTCATTTATTTTTGCAGTACTAGAGTGTGAACTCAGGGCCTTCCCACTGAGCTACATTCCCACACTTATTTTATTTATATTTTGTGACAGGTTCTCACTAAGTCACTTAGTTGCCCATGCCAGACTGGAACTTGCAGTCCTCCTGCCTCAGCCTCCCAGAATGCTTGTGTGAGTATGCCTCATAGTTCATAGCTTTTTAAAACTGAAGACGGAATGAATATCTGCCCACCTAGATTTGTATTCCTTGACTGTATGGATCACGTTCCATTATGGGAATGTACCATAATTTATTTAATCATCTTCCAATTGTTATTCATTTAATTTATATTTTACTACTATAAAATATATTATTAGTGTGTATACACCTTAGTGTACATGTACTTTTGTATATTCTATATTATAATTTATAATACGAGTGGATATACACATGCACTAGATAGCTTGTGTTTTATGTGTTTTTGTGATTAGATTCCTAAAGTAGAATTGCTATGCGAAGGGTGTACATATTGAAGTTCTGGCAGATATGCTGATTGCAAAATTGTCTTCCAGAAAGTTGGTTTTGTTTTTTGTTTTTGTTTTTGTTTTTGGTGCTGGGAATCAAACTCAGGACCTTGTGTTTGTGAGGCAGTCACTCTAACCGCTGAGCTAAATCCCCAGCCCCTCTTCCAGAAAGTTTTAACTACTTGTACACTCACAACAAGGCAGCATATGAATGATCATTTCCTTGTGTACTGTACAACAGTGGGTATAATTCATTTAAATGTTCCCCAACACTTCAGGTGAAAAATGGCCCAGTTTGCAGTTTTACCATTGAAGGCCCCCAACTTTCAATGTCATTTGCATGAGGACAAGCCTTGTCTGTTTCCCATCCTGAACACACTGCCCGGCATATGATAAGCACTCAAGAAATTGCTGCTAGCTGGGCACAGTGGTACACGCCTGCAATCCCAGCACTTTGGGAGGCTGAGGCAGGAGGCTCTCAAGTTTGAGTCCAGCCCGGGCAACTTAGCAAATTAGTGAGACCCTGTCTCACATTTAAAAATAAAACAAGGGCTGGGGATGCAGTTCAATGCAAAGCCCTGAGTCTAATGTCCAGGGCCATGAAGGCAGTATCTGACTCATCTTAATTACTGTGGCATTTATTACCTTTTGAAACCTGGAAGAGCCAGTTTCTCTTCATTCTCCCCTTATCAAACATTTCTGGGCTATTCACATATATTTGCTCTTGTCCATGTGATCACGAAAAATCAAAGCATAAATTTCCTAGCAAAATTTCACTGAGGCTTTCATTGAAATCATAGTTAGTTTCTAGATTAACGTCGGAGAGTCCACGTTGTTCTAACGATGAGTCTTTCTGTAGAGAAACAGACATAACGTCCTTTATTTGGCTCTGTGAAGTGCGACATGTTTGTCATTATTATGCCTTCCTGATGGATTGATCTTTTCATTATTATAAAATATCCTTCTTTGTCTTTAGCAATCATTTTTGTCCCAAGGTGTATCTTGTCTGACTCTCTCATTTTGAGACAGGGTCTCGCTTTGTGGTCCAGGCTGGGCTCGAACTCACTCTGTAGCTCAGGTTGGCCTCAAACTCATGGCAACCCTCCTGCCTCAGCCTCCCAAGTGCTGGGATCACAGGCATGCACCGCCATGCCCAGCTCATGGTCTATCATTTTGCATCTTTTTATTTTCATCCTTTTTGTCTATTCTACTGTACAGTGTGTTTCTTATAGACAACACATTGTTAATTTTTTTTTTTGGTCTATTCTGTCAGACTGTTTTGATTGAAGTGTTCAGGTTACTTACATATAATGTAACTTCTTATACAGTAGGAATTATATCTGCCATTTATTTATTTTCTGTATATTATATATTTTGTATTTTCCTCTTTATACCAACTTCTGTGCTCGGTAGAGATGTTCTAGTGTTTATGTACTTCAGTCTTTTTTCTGTGTGTGGGGGGGGAGAAATGAACCCCCCACCGAGCTACACCCCCAGTCCTTTGGTTGTCCCTTCAAACAAGGGACAGAAGGGTGCACGCAGACAGGCAGTGCCCTCCTCTCAAGCCGTCTTGCAGCCTCTGGCACCACAGGCAGGCACCCGGGTCTCTGCGGTGCTTGGTAAAAATGCAGATTCTTGGGCCTTGCCCCAGATTGGCTGCATCCTGGTCTCGGGGTGCAGGGCCTGGGTTCCCAAGTGTGTGATGCGCTCTTGGGACCATGTTTACACAGCCGAAGTTTGAGAGGCACCCAACTCGCTCGCGATGTCGAGGCCCAGCGAGGGCGCACAGGAGCGGTTGGGGCAGCACAGCTCTGAGTCGAAGAAGAGCAAAGCCCACGGAGGACAAAGCCTTCATTTGCAATGAGAAAACGGAAGTTGAGACACGTGATCTGCTCGAGATCCACGTATTCGTGGAGTGAGAGTGGAGAACGGAACTCTAGAGGACACAGAGCTTGCTGTGGTCATCAGTCATGGCCCCCAGGAGAGCAGCAACCACTCTGACTGCTGCTGAATGCACAGAAGCTGGATGTAGTGGCACAGGCCTGTAATCCCCGCACTCTGTGGGCTGAGGCAGGAGAATGACAAGTTCGAGCCCAACCTGGGCAACTTAGCAAGAACTTGCGTCAAGACCAAAAAAAAAGGGCTGGGGATGTAGCTCAATGTGAAGTGGGCCGTACTGCAAGGGAGGAGAAGAAAGGAGGAGGAGGAAGAGAACTGAATGCACTGAGTCAGGTTATTTAGATGACGGAGAAGTTGAGCTAGCAGAGGGTGAGGCTGTCCCGAGACCGGCAATAGCCAAAAGCCACCGACCCTCAGGCTGGAGGGGACAGAGAGGAGGTGACATTAGCAGAGCCCAGGGGCTGGGGTCTCCTGGCAGAAACTGGTCCACGACAGCCCCACCGAGCTTCAGGGTGTGTCTGAGGTCTTGCGGCAGCTGCCACCAGGGTGTGCCGAAGGCAGAGATCCGGAGGGAGATGCGCCACCCCGCTCACCCTGTCTCTCCGCCTGGGTCAATGGCGACCCTGCTCCTCCCAAAGGCGGCTGCCCTTGCAGCCTGGAACCCTCCGAGGGACCTTGAGCCGAGAGGCTCAGTGGATCTTGGAAGGGACGAGGGACAGCAAGTCCAAGGCAGGAGTAGCTAGAGAGTTAGTTCCGAGGTCTCAGATGGGAGACTGAGTCTTGCTGCAATGCCAAGCAGCGGGAATGGGACTCCTGGGTGGTTGAATGGCCCCTGGGCAGCCCTTTCCTGTGTGCCTTTGGTGTGGGCTCAAGCACCTCTCTCCCCCACAGCCCGGGGGTCAGCTGCATGTGTGACAGTTTCAGATGTGAACGGGGGCAGGGCGGGGATGCTGGGGACCGGGGCCACCTTCTCTCTGGTGAAGAGATCACCATGCTCCCTAAGGCGCTGGGCGACATGGAGTGACAGATTTAACTGCCTTTTGCCCTGATCTCACCATCACGTGTGACACCTTGGGCATCATAAAAGCAGGGTGGGGACCCAGCTGTCACGTGCACTCTGGAAGAAGCCCCAGCTGACCGATTTCAGTAGGTAGAGAGCAAGGAAGGAAGGCTGCACACTGTCTGGAAGCCAGGGCCACATGCAGAGGTGAAGCCCGTGCGACTCAACAGCTACAATTTGCCCAAAGCCATCGAGTGCCTGGGTGACAGTCCACCCACTGTGGCTTCTGCGAAAGCATCCATCTATCTGGGCAACTCGCTTCCCAGAGAATTTGCTCAAAGCAGAACCGTGTGGCCTCCATGACCTGTTGGATCTGCAATGTGACCTCTCCGAGCCACGTGGGCACCGCCGGCCACTAGCGAGTTAGTGCCGATTGACACAAAGGCCAGCACCGGAAGGCGAGTCACAGGGTCCCATTCTCATCATGGTCCCTCTCCTAACTGGACACCGGAGAGGTCGCTGGACCCCACTGGCCTTGGGATGCAGTGACCTTCAAGCTTCCTTCGGCTCTGGGATTTAATGACATCTGCCTGCCACTTTCTGTTCCGCCTGCGTCTTTCCCAACAGCCTTTCCTCTCCCCACTTGCGCTTTCTGTCCCGTCCCCTTGCCTGTGTGTCCATATTCAGTGGGACAATGAGTCAGGGACGCTCCCCTCTGGGCTCTATGGTCAGCTTTGACTCTGAGACACAGCTTTGACTCTGTGTAGCACTTAGCCCAGTTTCATGAGGTAGACCAACATTGAAAATATCTAGCTAGGCGTGCTGGCACACACTCACCATCCCAGCCCTCGGGAGGCTGAAGCAGGAGGATTGCCATGAGTTCAAGGCCAGCCTAGAATACATGGAGAAACTTTGTCTCAAAAAAACAAAATGAATAAATACAAATTAAAATCTAAAATGGCTCTGATGATTCCCATGACTCTGCATGAAGTCTTCTTCTTGTTCTTGGCCAGGTTGTTTATTCTTCCACGACAGAGGACTGAGATAGAAATTCTGAACGTGTTCTTCACAATCAGACATTTTCCTGAGCAGATTTTTGTCTAGGGATGCCAAGATTTTTACAACCCAAGACTGCAGTCTGAACATCTAGATAGGAACCAGGCGTTTAGTTGTAATCTTGCCCGAGGTTTGCTTTTCACTACCTGTTCCCACTCCAAGAGATTCAGTGAGTGGATTGTAAAAAAGGAAGCGATTGGTTAATGCATACAATGTGCTCTGAAAATAGAATTGTGTCTTGCTGTTATTAGCAGCCTGGTCAGTGCCGGTCAAATGCTAGTTACTCAAACAGCCAAGTTCAAATCCCAAAGCACCAGAAATTCCCCACAGCAGGGAAGTTATTTGCATCTAGGCCATCAGTTAGCTGTTGAAGAACAATTTTTTCTTTTTTTTTTTTTTTGGTGCTGGGGATCGAACTCAGGGTGTTGCGCTTTCTAGGCAAGCACTCTAACCACTGAGCTAAATCCCCAGCCCCTGAAGAACAATTTTTTAAGTCTTATGTGTGGCACAGGCCACTGTGGTGGGCATCAAATGGTTAAAAGCAAACTGCAGAGAGCACATTTTCCTGCCTGCCAAACAGGAGGAGCAGGACACAACGCAGAGGGGTTAGGAGATGGATGCTTTCCGTTCCTCTCGGGAGCCAGACCCCCTTCCAGCCCAGCAGGCATCCTGAGGTCGGACAAATGGTCCCTCCCGCAGCCAGAGATGGAGAGGACAGCTTGAGTGGCTGACAAGCTCGGGATGGCAGCCGAGTGCCCAAAGCTGCGGCTGGGAAGGAGCCTGTGAGCCGAGTGGCCACAGGAGCTGGTGTGGGTTCCTGGAGCATCCTTCGGGGACTGTGGAACCAGAGAGGAGGCTGTGCACCCTGGGCAGCCTGCACAGCTGGGATCCCAGCGGAGCAGCCTCACCAAGCCTGGAGCGTCCATTTTACATAGCGCATTACGCAAGTGTGCACCTGGCCCATAAATCATACCTGCTCAGTGGAGCCCTGCAGTAGTCGCTTAGTCTTAGGCAAAAGGCTGAGAAGCGATCCGCAGTAGTCAAAACTGGGAAACCCCAAGAGACGGATACGGGCAGGGAGGGAGGGAGAGAGATGAAAAAATGAAGACGTGTTGTTTCGCACATGGAGCAACCCCTCGCGAGGAATGTGATCATCATGTACTGCAAACATGGATTCATGAAAATTACAATTAAAGGAAACCTTGGAAACCGCCCCCAGGTTCATCGATAGATGGATGAATGAACAAGTTGTGCTCTATCCATATGACAAATACTGTTCAAGAGAATGAAGTACAGGTACACATGGCACAAGATCCTGATTCGATCACCAGCACCAAAACAGAAAAACAAAA